>JANHGB010047898.1:42911-54922 GCA_026283785.1 Coracopsis vasa
AAAGTCAAAAACACAGCACTGCAGCAGCTACTAAGAAAGAGAAAAAATGACTGCTACTGCTGAAACCAGGACATTATGTTTGTTACTCTCTCAAATGTTCAGATACAAGAAAGAAAGGATCCCTTTTCTCTTTTTTTACTTGCCAAGAAAGAAGGAACTCTCAGGACATCAAACCAGTCAGAACGGCATAGTTTATAAGAAGAGTCAAATAATTGCATTGATATCAATGAGAACCCAATTCCTTCACGAATATAACATACTATTCCATGAATATGAATATATTTCTTTGAAGCTAAACACACAGCCAGACACAGACAAGGCAATCAGGAGGCTGGTGAATAAATGCTACAGATACTAGATGAGCAGCAGGAGTTAAAACTAAGAATCCATATCAATACTCAGCAGGCGTTGATGCAAGTTACATATGGGGCTTTTTCTAGTAAATCACTCAAACTGACTAATTATCATAGTCAGTATGTTACCAGACTTCGGGAAATATGTGAACTTCTAGTTACTACAGCAGTGTGAAACATGAAGGCAGATGTGTCTATCAGAAGTTTGACCCAGCTTATCTCCAGAAGCTTTGTGCACTTTCTTCCAAGATATGGAAAATCAGTCATGTCATGTTATTATCACATCACAATCAGTCAGAGTGAAAGCTAATGTGGCAGACAAAAAAATATAAAGAAAGCTTATAAAAGGAAGTGTAAGAAAAAGAAAACATACCAAAGGGTGTTTCAGAAAACAAAGACCTATGCACTGGATGGCATTAACACACATGCAAACCCAGGGACCATTTGGTAGTACTGATATCATCTGATACCAGCCACCTAAACTTTAGATATGCAAGCTAAAATAAATGTTCTGAATTTCCATTATAATCCTGCTGCATACTGTTACACGTAAGATATTCTAGACAAGAACTATGTCTTTATATCTGTCTGCAAAACAACTAGTGTACTTTAGTCAGCCTGATATTACTGATATTTTTTCCTAAATAATTAAGTAAAATTATGTAAAACTATCATGAAAATACTGATTACAGAAAGACTGTCAAATAAATTAAATTTGTCCAGTCAAGGATGACTGTGATACTCTGAATACAAGACCTGCGTGGAAACGTTAAGAGGTTGTTTCACCTACCTATAAACCATTGAGCAGGATATATGTAAAAAGGCTGAGAAAAGCTGACAATATGATTAGGATATGTTCGCCTTGCCCCTAGCTGATCGAGACAAATATAATCTCTGGGCTCTATGATCAGCATTTGTAGTTGTTTAATTTTGTGCTAGTTGTGACCTTTGTGGTAACCAATAAATAATTCTTCAAGGAGAGGGCATTAAAAAGGTACTGTGTGTGGTATTTCCTTTCTCCAGCTGAAACTGCCCAACAGCTTACAGTGAGATTAATAGTAATGCTTTTGTACCTCACTTTGGAGAATCATGACAGCATGATTGAAGTGGTGGTGTTCCAAGGTAGCAGAGGTGCCATAGAGCTGGGCTAAGGCTGATCCACTCCTGAAACAGAACAAGGGGAGTCAACAAATACTGCACGTGTCTGCTTACAAAGCAGGTTTCAGAGACAGTTTAGTAACAAAAGCAAGTAGCTATACGCTCCCTCTCCATTTCAACAGCCACACTTAAGAGAGTTGACAAGATCAAAATACTAATTTAAAGACAAAGCACTTATGTTACAGACTTTGCTAAATATTACCAGCTGACTAAAGATTTTCCTGGCACTAATAAATGAAATTTTGTAATGTAACTTTCAAAGTGCCTCAGCAGTGCAACAGCACAGGCGCACCACTGTGCATTAAAGACAAACAGTAACATCCCTGAGCTAGGAGTGGCTGTTTTGCTACTGTTTTTAATTCTTAACAGATATAAACACAATGGCTTACAATAGGTGATTACGAACTCGTAAGAAAATCCAAAACACAGCAACAAAAAATCAAATGCAAATGCAGTGAGGTTCTGTCTGCATGTAAAATCATGCACTTAAAAAAAACCACAAAGGTAAACAAAAAACCCACAAGTGAGAACAGTGAATATAAAAGTAAAGTTTAGCATCTTTTGGAATGTATTTTCTCATCATGTTTATTGTCTAAACCAAAATTAGCTTCAGAATGCACAGAGCAGGTGGGTTTCTAAGTCTGAAGAACAAAAAATCTATAGAATACAATTATAAAATTGTGAATCATTAGGAGGTACAGAGAATGGGACTGGATTGTCAGAATAGTTACTGTTTACCATGACTTCACTTCTGGGATCTAAAGCAACAACATGGGTTTTCTTTCCAAAGAAATGAGAATAAGAGATTATTACACTAGAGACAAACAGAAAGAGGCTCCTAGGAGCATATACTATAAAACTGCACCATATTGATATTTAATTATCAGAAGCAGCTATATTAGAAAGAAGGATGTCCAGGAAACATCATCCCTCGAGAATATGGTGTTGAGATAGATAACAGAGCCATTTCAGGCAACTGCGATACTGCCTCCATCATATACCTCTTGAACTTTCATCACACAGAACAGCAGTATTGAACAGTGAAGATAAAATAAGAAAATGTGATGCTTAAATTTATGTCAGGTTAGAGGAATAAATCACAGCTGCCGTTATGAAAACTACAACTTCTGTTTTCAGGGATGTTTTATGCATGTGTGGTAATGTTTGTCTTTTGTTAAATGTCTTCGGCAATTTCTTTATGGAGTCGTAAAATGGTAGCCTCCTCTTTGTACTCTGCTGTCAAACAACAAGTGTGATAGCAGTCTAGTGCCAAAACCTCTACCTTTAACTCAGCCACCCCTCTACACAAAAGTAATCTTACAGTGAAGAAGTGGTTAACTTAATCAGAGCCTAAACCAGTCAGGATGTAAATCTTCAGTCTTGGGTTTTTTAAATTAGAAACATAAACATCAATCAGCTGTTTCATTCCTATTTGTCTCGTCTTTTTTGATTCTTTTCAAGACTCAGCTGCAAAAAGGCATCTAGCAGTGCTTGGTAACCTTTGCACCATAAGCTCTGTCTTTTGAGCACTGCAATTGATTTTCCCTGCTATGGTGATTGAAGATCCAGACAGTGTCATTGTTTCATTGAGACTGTACAGCAATGCCAATAGCTCAGGAAATGGCAGCTTAGTGAATATCAGAAACATCAGTTTGAGTGATGCTCACTGAAGCAACTTGCTCCCAGAAATGCAGCAGCCCATGCATACACACAGTGCAGCAGAGTATTTCTGCAAAAGGTAGGACAAAACAGGCTAATGCAACATCACCCTGCCTTTCAAGCATCTTTAGACAACTATTTGGCCACTTCTCCTATCACACTGAGGGTTAGCAGTAATGCAGAACACACAAAGCTGAAAATACATGACTGGATCTGCAGGACAAGAGAGCCTAAAAGTCTTCTATTCTGGCTGTAGAGGACCTGAGAAGCCAAGAAAACAACACAGGACTTGAAGGAGTCACTGTGTCTGACAGATTTGTTTCACAGCTCTGCTAGGGTGTTGTCAGCTAATATTTTTTGTTGTCCCTTCCTGTTCTCAGGGAACATGGATTTTGGAAAGAAGTTGACCTCAGTTAAGGGAGTTCCCTTACCACCACCGTAAGAAGAACCCTCAAAACTTCCACAGCCTGCTTCTACCTCGCTGTATCTGAGGGCAGCAGGCTGGACAGTAAAAATATATTCAGGTCATGGTAGGTGGATCAGGTCATAAGCACTTTGAATAGAATAAAATTCATTTTTAGAATTGAAAACAGCCTGGAGAGTAAGATTTCACACAAGTAAGAATCTGCCTTTGAGATCCAGCTTCACGTTCTGGTGCCCCGTAGCGTGTGTGTGTGTGTCCCTCCCCATTGCACCACGTCTCTGAACAGGCTCTGTGTGCTCTGGCGTGTGAGACAGGCCAGAGAGGAGGCAATTCTACCGGCCAGGGACACTGCGTGCTGCACAACTGATGGGTATGTGGTGAGACAACTGCTCCAGGCACCTGCTGTGGATGATATGTATCAGAGCTAGGAATTTATGTCGGCTTGCCTACACTGCTGTGAAAGTTTTTTTTTGTGAAAGCATTATTTCAGTTTTACATATTTTCTTCTTAATAGTTGAACAGCTTTTGCTTAACATCAGGCGTTCCAACCAGCAGGAGCCACCCAGACAGACACTTTCATTTTTTCCTGTGTTGAATACCAGAATCAGTAACACCTAAGCCTGAAGAGAACATCAAGTTTTGGCACCACATTTCAATACACAGTGTCAGTTCAACAGCCTAATACAAAGGACAAGCCAGCAATTATCAAAAAGAATAGAGAATGATAAAGATGGATAGTCCCTCACTACATACAAGAATAAGAATAGCTGGCCTTGGCCTAGGAAACCTGAAATTAATCTCTCATTCTTTATCCTGGTCACTTTTTGCTCTTCTGTGGAAGAAAAACAAATTAAAGTAACAAGAATTAGAAAACTTACTTGGCTTGGAAGGCATTGTTGGTTCCCCTGTGGTCAAGGTCGTGACATAAGCATCCCACAATCAAAGCTAGAATTTCAATTTCAGTTAGAATCTCCTGAAATCCTGCGGTCTGAGGGCAGAAAAAAAATAGCAGCTGTAACTATCAGTATCGAAAGTGATAAGTAATGTTAGACCATCGAGCAACAGTCAACTTTGTTTTGATATCATGAATGTTTCAGTAAGGAGAAGATAAATGCTTTATTGTCATATTATATTCCCTGCTGTATGTTAGACGGTTAGCAGAACAGATAACGTCCTTGGAGTGATCTGTTATTATCTCTTTGTTGCATTTCCAGCGTGCCATTTCTCTACTACCCAGAAGTCACTAAAGGCGAAAAGAGCTGAAGACAAACACCAATAACTGCACACTAAGACAGGAACTGGAATTTCATATCAGAGAAATAAAAACCAAAATTTATTTCATTTTGAAATTATTGTTCAGAGGAGTAATTAGATAGATTTCTTCAATCATGAGGTTACCATCTCGGTCAATCCCTAGTGTCACAGATAGCCAAGATGTTAAATCAAAAGACCTATAAAGGAAGCCAGCTAAAATACGCTCTCTGGAACTGTTATGAACTATTAAGAGATTTTTTATCTGGGACATATGAAATGAAGCAACACAATTCAAAGAGGAAATCTGGCATATTTCTGCTGCAGATACCTACTTGAGTTTGGGAGAGAATTTTGAAAACTGATGTACTGAAATTTCCCATGAGCAGCTCAGACCAGATATGACCACGTGAAGGGGGAGGCTCATCCTACAAACATTTTGTGCCACTATACTTCTCCATGTGGATACTTGCCACAGCAGTTTTCCTGCCTGAACTGCCTCATGTCAGAAAAGAAACACTACTGTTACTGCTAACCTCAAGCATCCTGAACAGATCTTGCCTGAAGGAGGTGCTGGAGCCTGAGTGGGACACCACCTCATTGGTGCTGCACATCTAGCCATCAAACCACCCGGCTGTTCAACTCTTCTGAAGCATAAGGACATATTGCCTGCAAAAATAACTGGCTGAGTTGGAAAATCATAACACTTGTCTTTTCACAGCAGCATTCTCCAATGACACTCCTCAACTAGCCACACAATCTAGTTAGTATGAAAGGAAATTGTATAAAAGAAATATAAAATAGATTTCTATTGGACCAAACCAAGGCTGAACAGTAATAGTACTTAAGAAATATTGAATTCCATTGATTTTTAATAGAGTGCAATTTCACTCACTGGCAAGAAGAGGGTGATACCAAGATGGTGAAGATCAGTGGGACTTGATGTCCGTACCTGGTAGAACTTACAGCCCACTCAGAAATGCCAGTCAGTTGCTGCAATACCATGTGAAAACTCTTCTGTTCACCCTGAAGACCACAAATTCTACTTAAATAAATGCACATTCAAATCCAAATCGCCTCTGTTTTCATAGTCTGAAATGTGGCCATAGTTAATATTTAGGCAGTACAGGGAGCCAAGCTCCCCCAGGTGCTCAGGAATGCATTTCAGTGGGAATTGAGGAAGTGCAGGACTTGCTACAAAAGCTTCAGAGTTGTGCCGAAAGTTTACACATCAGAAAAGATGGTCAAATATTAGGAAAAATGATTTCTTTCATGCAGAATCCACTGTTATACAGAGTAACTTGAATGTTAAGAGATTCTCCTGATTCCTAGGGCATCGCTTTTTTTAGTTTCAGTAAGAGCTACCCAGGCAGAGGAAACTGTCTAAAAAGGCGAGTTTTCTCTTTTTACTTTTTAAACATTGCTCTTGTGTAACAATAATCATGGTCTACTTTTTAAAAAGTGATTAACTGTAACTGATCTCATGCCATGTGTCAAGTTTCAATCTAGAGAAAATGTTCACAGCTAAGTTAAACCAACTTAAAATAGAAATTTTATAACATAAAATTGATGGTGTAACAAATATTCCTTAGCATAACGCAAGCTTTGATTAAACTCAAGCATTCAACTTGCATTGCAAATACAGGAAAGCTGATTAAGAAATTTATTAACAGTAGCAATATCTCAAAAATAAATGCAACATTTTATTTAAGCAAAAGTCTTGTCATTGAATCTATGAGAGAAATATGCATATTTCACTTAATAAAAACCATTTAATTTAAAACAATATTATGGTAAGGGGATGTCTGCTTTGAACATAATGTAAGAAAATAGAGGATTACGTTTCCTCATGTTTTGGATTTACACAGGGAGAAAAAATACATGGCTGTAGATGATCGTGCAGTAAAATTCATTTTCACCAGAAAAGGAATGACCCATAACTCATGAGTGGCAGAGTCTCCAGTGAGTTATAGAGGTCATTCTTTCATGTGAGGAAATGAATTGCATTCATTATACCTTGCCCCACATTTATATGTTTTGTTATTAGCACACCAGATGGGATTTTAATTTTGTATTGCTTACTTGTTCATTTTTACTTTTTGAAACAAGTGTCAATGTGAACTATGTTAGGCAAAGGCATTCATAATGAAGCCTGGGACTGATCCTGCGCTTTAATCTCATATGACGTACTTAACTCACAGGAGCAGTCTTGCTTCAGTCCTTGTCTTCAGAATATTTGGGCAAGTCTGAAATACAGAAGTACGGCTTGCAGGGCTGGGCTTAAAACTGCTCAGTCTCTAACCGGAGAGAGAAAATATGTACTTTGATAAACAAGAACATACCTTAGTATGCAGAAGGCTGATCCAGTGGTGAAACAACTGGTTTAAGCTTTGTTTGGTTTCTGTTGTTTGGCTTTTCAACCCATCTGAATTTTCCTTCTGCATTCAGTGGGAGCAGGTGGGGCCATTAGAGGCATTACAGATTAGACATTACTGTGCTATGGTAAAGCTACCTGGAAATGCCCTAAAATAGACCTGTTGGCTTCTATTTGTGGTGCAGGCAATATGCTGACTGTTGTAGAGAAGTCAGGAATAGGGTGCAATAACTTCACAGAACACTGCCTTCTTGACCATCAGAGCCCCTCTCCGACGGTCAAGGAATTTTCCCCTTTTTGCAAGCGGAAAAACAAGGCGCATACTAACTGGGATGGTTTCCCCAAGACAACCGCAGTAAGAGCAAGCCTTGTGCTATTACTAATCTCTTGACTCTCTCTTTTGTGTCTTTTTTTTTGGCAAGATGAGTCTTCCCACCTCTGGAAAGGAGAAAAGCGCAAGCAAGGCCATACACTGAATTTACTCTGTTCTCATCCAGAGCCACAGCAGAGTGGGGTGGGATACATGGTGAGTCCAGTGCCATGGGCACATGCAGCCAAGCCCTGAACATGGAATTACTCATTCAGTTTATTACCAGAAGAGTGTGAAATATAATGAGCTTGGCTTGAAAATGCTAGATCACCTCCCACAGACAGTTGCATCCCTGTGCCGACTGCTAAAAGAATCCTGAAATTATGCTTTGAGAACCACAGTCAAAGCAGTTTATGGCTGAGACCTCGCAGGCTTTTGCTGGTGGCTGCTGGAGCAGCAGGGATGTGCTTTCTTGGTGCTGGCTGCCAGTGTAGTCACAGCTATCTGAGATGGAGATGCCTGTGGGAGAGCGCGTTTCCCACCGCAGAACAGCCTGCCCAAAACGTGGCCTCGGAGCTCCACCTAGAGGTCCTCACGGGTGAGGCTTGAGGGCTCCTCACGTCCTGCCAGCATTTGGCAGAAACGAATTAATTCCCAGGTGAATGGTGCTGCCTGACTTTACCCTTACTTGTCTGAGTAAAAAGCTTTTCATTTTTCTATAACTGAAAAGAAAAAAGCGTGTCAAATTTATAAAACGTTAAAAACGGCCGATGCCCCCACATCAGCTTGAGATTTCATTACAGACCATTCAGAAAGTGTCTGCTGAAATAACATCAATTCTGGTCAGCTGAGCAGCCTCACACTCGGAAGTTCAACCTTTCTCTCTTGTTGAACACCTCGATTTCCTTTGACTCATGCTGTATGGTAAAACTTTGTTACGCCTCCGTAAATGCTCACAGAAACAAACCCATACAGCTGGGATGGACCTAGCACTAGACCACATCTACTCGCATCATACTCTTTTTTTTAGCTTGCCTGACACAAAAAGTTCTGCCACAGAGATATGCCAAATGGAGGAGGACAGCTCGGAACCCATGCTCTGTGGGCAGGAAACAAGCCACAGACTGTCTCAAGTCCATGTAACATCGGTGCTGATGCATGCTGTGAATGGCACAGGCTATGGGGTTTCCACTGCTGCAGACAGCGTCCAAATGCTAACCATGCCACAGAGACCAGCCAGCAACAAGAACATAAAAATTAGGGAAGAAGCACATGATATTCCAGATAAATAAATACTTACACAAATGCTATTAACATGGTCACTTTAAGGTTCACAATAGATGACTGGCCATTAAGACTGAACATGAAGAAAAAATAGAAAAACTTGAATTCTTATTTTTAACTGGAGATAAGGCAAACCCAAAATGTAAAGTACAGCAGTAAGTGGTGTGTGCACATGGACTTGTTGCTTTTCTTTAACCAGAATATTAAACATCCAGGACCACAGAGGTTTCTATCAATACATTTACAAGAATTAATTAGCCAAACATGGGTTATTTATTGCAGCAAGGTTGCTGTGGGGTAGGGGAGAAAGAGCAAGTAAGAGTGGTGGTACTTGCATCAGAATTTACTTGTGTGTTGAAAGGAGTTACAGGTACTGATGGAGATACATGTTAATCAAACCCAGAAATGTTACAGTGTCCGACAGAGGTACAAGATTCACTTAGATCACTCTGTTGGAAGATAATCTTAAAATGTTTTAAAGCAATATGTTCTACAATTATTTAGATGAAGCTGGATAGAAAGGTAATAAAGATAAACATAGTAAATACTTCTGAGATTCTAATCTTCCTTGGTTTGGTACTTCCCAATTTAAAAGTCTGAAATAAATGTCAAATCAAAGACTTCCAAAAGTAAAACATTTTTGTAAGATCAAGATCTATAATAACAAGCTCACTCCAAAACTGCCATCTGTTTTCAGTCACTTTAATGTGCTTGTGATATCACTGTCACTAAAACACTCTGAGGTTTTGCCAAGTATGTGCTGCCTTAAGTTGAATAGCTTCCGTGTGCACTTCTATTGGAAAAGAATGAGTATCATAATAACTAGAAAAGAAATCAAATGCTGGAAAATGCGTAGACAGGTAAAGCAATGTGGCAGTAAAAGCTCCTGTGGGATTGTGTCTATAGCTGGATACTCACAGTTAACATGGCAAACATTAGCTGGCAGACGTTGAAGGCATGCCTCCAGTTGTGATACAAAACCATTCGATAATTCTTCCTAACCGTCAAAAGCCACCTACACAGCGTCTGAAATGAAAAGTACAAATTGTATCGGGTTACTAAACGTGTACAAATGGACAGAGCAGTGCCAAGGCAAAAGCAGCAGATCTCTCTGCAGCGCAGATGGTTACCTCATAGTCAATTTTAAATTTCTGAACCATTCCAAGTTCCATGAACATCCGCAGGGCTGCAGTAATCATGGCATCCACATCCAGCGAGAAGTCATCAAAATGAATGTCATCAATGCCAAGCTCTGACACCAGAGGGATGTTTGCTGCCTGGAAAAGCCAAAGGGAAAGGGAAACTTCTGATTCAAAACTCGGGGTTGTTTTTTGTGTCACACTTGCAACCATCCATACATCAGTTCTGACCTGCCAATACATCCCCTGCTTGATTTGAATGCTGAGCAATAAAAGTCTTCATCGGAGAAATACGAGCATGTCAAGCTAACGAGCGGAGAAACAGGGGGAAGGAGAAGAACCTGGCGTGAGCAGGAAATATGCTCACCATCCCAACTTGAGCCCATATATAGCATTCAGACTGTGAGAGCTGACCACTTTACAGCTACTGCAGTAATGCAATATATTCCAATGCAAATTACAATGCTGTAATGCAAGAAACATCTGGACAGCCAGCAGCTGGGAATTTTAATTGCTACCATTCAGAAATGCAAAGTAAATATACTGCTCTGCAGAATTTCTTCATCCAAATGTCTTTACATTCATAAGCATAAAGTGCCCTTTGCTTTATACTGTTTATTACACATTTGTAGAACCAAAAAACCAGAGTAATACAAGAAATCTAGCAGAAATACTTTTCAAAGTAAAACAAAACTTATTTTCAATATGCTGATTATGTAGTAAGCCAATAAACAATAGCAAAAGCCTTACATTTTGCTTTGTCCATGTAACAGCAGCCTTTTGTTCTGTTTGTAAGAGCTTTTCATGCACACAAAACCTCAGTTGAGTGTGCAGGACTGGCTAATGCATACAGTTGTGCACACAGATGTGTTGTGACTGGCCCAGTGGCAGCACCTGCAGGAGCCAGCCGGAGGTGCTGACAACCGTCATGGGCTTGTTTGCCCTTCCTTGCGCCCCTTCACAGTTGCCACTCGTCTCCCTAGAGAGGGCAGGTGGAGGAGGCTGCATTTGTTGAAGGAGCATCTGTTCCTTGTCTCCCGCAGTGAGAAGGTGATGGGTCAGGTAGAAACATCCCACAGGCCATGAGCTGGACCATGCTGAACTAGTTAAAATTGCATGGACTCAGCTGGTGTGGCACATGCAGCTACTCACTTGCATAAAATACCAATTTGTTCATGCAACTGTAAGTTCACCTTCACAGTTACAGCTTCTATGTGACCACCTCATGTGGTTTTTCCTTTTTGAAAACCTGTGTTTTGAAATATTGCATCCTAACTCCAAGTTATTGATGTGTAAAACGCTTTTTCTGGCCAAAAGGAAAATGCCATCTCAGTAATTACTTCATGCAGAGATTAAGCTGGATTAACTATACTGGTGTAAACCTGGCATAAAACAGTATTAACACGGCAGTGTTAAAGTATTTGCTAGCTAGAATAAAAGCCTTTGCCGATAGCACCCAGTAAGAGCATTCCAATACAACAAAAAGTCGTGGTATTACACCAGTGAGTCTAATGGACATAGGAAATGCATCAAATCATTAAGTCAAGTGTCATCCCAGGACACAGCTGAACCACCTCTGGAGCATGCAGGCAGAGGTGTAAGCTCTGTTAACTGCATACTTACTTTGTCTGCAAGCGTACTTATCCAGGTTGAATCAATTCAGCATCTGTTTTGGTTTGTTTTCTTTTAATATATTTTGAAACATTTGAAATACTTCTAGATGACCCCAACAGGAGTTACACCTTAACACCCTTTAAGATCTGACTGAGAAGCTAGGTATTTACTTCTGAGGTAAAAAAAGCAAGAAAACATGGTTAGGTGTGAAACAGGAACCCTGGCCCAGGGATTACGTTGTCCAGACCTTCAGCGGTCTTACAAAAAATGTGACTTTTTTGTCATTCAGTGTCCTGGTTTCAGCAGTAGCAGTCATTTTTTCTCTTTCTTAGTAGTCGGTGCAGTGCTGTGGTTTTGACTTTCAGCCCGGTAACAGCACTGATAACACCGATGTTTTCAGTTGTGGCTTAGCAATGTTTAGTCTGAGCAAGGACTTTCTGAGCCT
>JANHGB010047899.1:0-24033 GCA_026283785.1 Coracopsis vasa
CTCGGCCCCTGAGGTGGACGCACACTGCCGGTGGCGGGGTGCCCCTGCCCGGGAGCCCGCGGGTGTCCCTCCAGCCCCAGAAAGGTGCCGCGGTGACAGACCCGGGCTAGCTCCAGAAAGAGCTGGGGACGCGGACACCCTTCCCGCCGACGAAGGAAGCCCTGGAAGAAGAAGTCCTATCTTCTCCCCTTGCCCTCCCAGCGGCGATGCTTTCGTTTCCCGTAAATTGACGGTAAAATATGCTGCTGCAGCGGCGCTCAGAGAGAAACAAGTTATATAATCGCCTGTAAAAAATGATACGCTTCATGGTATTGACGGTTTGGTGAGTGTTTTCCTTTGAGGGGGAGACGCGAACGGATGTTCTTAACTTGCTTGGTGCGAAGTGGAAGATATTAACAGTCATTTAATGTAATTAGTTCAGTCAAACAGTCCCAATGACCGGCCATTATCTCTAGTAAGGGTTTAGGGAAAGGATGTGTTGAGTGTGTTGACGGTATGCAGTCAAGTTTATCTTCAACTTCTGCAGAAATGGCTTTTCTAGTGATGATTATGATTTCTTACTCCTTGCTTTGCTAAATGGCGATTATGAAGCGAGTTTTCAGTTTTAAAGGAAACTTCTGTAGGTGTTTTTCTGTATTTTTCAAACTACAACAGCCAAAGTGATATAAAAAAATTAAAGATAGTGATAGGATAATCAAATTTGTTTCCTGGCAAAAGACTCTTGAAAAGTCATGTAGTTTTTAAGTCATAGTAGCAGCTTTATCAGTTAATAAAGTAGGAAGCCTCATTCATTTTGTAGGTAAGGCATTAAGGAAGACAAGAAGAAATAAGATTGTTATCTTATTAATGTAAGAATTACTGCATCAGCTGCTTTAAAAATGCCCCAAATGATCTGAAATTGAAATACCTATTATAAAAGTATAATGGGAATTTTGAACACCTGGAGACTAGAAAGTCCTCTCTGATTCACTTGCTGTGATGGAGAGGACACAATGAGGATAGGAGGAAGTAAGGGACAACAGTGAAACGTTTCCAAATATAAATAACAGTTAATTTGCATTAGCTTGTCCCAGATCAAGAGAGATCTGCAGCCTCTTTAAAGGGAAGCAGTTGTTATTATTATTCTCTTGTTTTAACTAAGTAGATTTGAGGAATTGGCTCAGCAGAAATCTGCTATTTTCTCAGCCTTTGTAAGTTTAAGATAGAACCAAACCTGCTAATTCTCTGTAGAGAAATAGCTTTTAAGTTCTTTTCTGCAAATGGGAAGGCAATTGTTTTGTCTGTAGCAAGGAAAAAGGAAATGTTACCATGTTAATTCATGCCTTTATATGTAGCACCTGCTGTGAAATTATTGTTTTCTTTTGTCACATCTAGGAATCCCTTCCTGATCTTACTTTGATTTTTTTCCTAGTCAGTTGCCGTAAGTATGTAGCTTGCAGTATGCTGGCTAGCACTGTAATAAGAATCCTACTTCTCATACACTCAGAGCCAGGACTGAGGTAAATCACTTGGTCATCTTATGTCTAATTGCAGCTTTGAGTAAAAAGGATTTTTCAGTAAACCAGATGTTGCACTTGGTTTGAATATCCTTAGGAAATCTAGGAAAGTAGCTACATGTTATTTACTGTTTGCATGTAGTATCTTAGTATTTAGCAGCTATATAAAGAAGGGTTTTGAATAGTGTACAACTGCACCCAAGCAGATAAACCTTATAAAGGTTCAGCAAAGAGAACTGGGCATTACTAAATGACACTATGAAAACACTTTGCTGCATTGTGTGAAGTGTGAAAAACAAGGTTTGGTAAGATGTTGTGTGAGTGAAAAGTGGTAAGGAATGTATATTGAGATGTATATCTTGTATTTTCTTGTGTAAGACCTGTTACCATGGTTGGAGCTGGTAGTGCTACTGTCTGCTGAGTAAGGCTTGTGATAAGATTTCAGTTTTTAATGCTTATAGTATTTGGAAATAGTTCCAGTTGTTTAGGCAGAAATTTCCCATGCTTTGAACTGGTTTTTGAGGGACAGTTTCAGTGAGGTTCAGCTGTTTCTGAAAAAGAGGTTGTGGCAATAACAAGTTGTTTACCTATTTAGAATGGAGCCTTGAAAATTAGTAGATGGCTCACACTTGTTCTGGAAATGTGCCTTGATTCTTCCATGAAGAAAAACCCAAAACAAACAACTTTTAATATTAACACTTTTGTTGTTGACTAATAACCAAAGCCCTTTGCATTTCTTTCAGAGTACATGAAGAGACATCATAACCTAGAGTAGTGGAGGTGGAGTAGAATGCTGGTTAAATATAGGAAGAAGGGTTGCCATGAAAAATGTTAATGTGTTTTGATGTTAACAGTTTCCGTGGGTATTTATGTTTTGCTGTGTCTGATATCATACCACTTGGATTTTGTTTTAGTGGCTGTGTTTCGGTTAAAGGAGCATAAGAGTGCTGTATGGTGTATGCTTTCTGTCTTTCCACTGTGAGGTTTTGGAGATTCAGAACTTTTGTATTTGGAAAGGCTGATGATCTTTTGGCTTGCCTCATGTGAAAGACGGTCTTTGAACAGTTGCATGCAAGAAAAATATATCTTTCAACAAAGAAAAACTTCTAATTTCCTTATCTTAACTGACTTGAAAGTTATTTGTTTAGATTTTGATAAATTTGAAGTCAAATATTATAAGTAGTTCTGTAAAGTACATATGTGTATGGGGTGTGTGTACATACATGTGCAGGCAGATGGAGAGAGAGAATGTGTTCAGAGAAGCAAAATGTTGAGCTTATGTTGAAATAAAGTAGATTTAGAAAAAATTTAGGGATATATTTTTATATTGCACAGAAATGACGTTGGGTCCCATGTGCTTGGGCTTTGAACTGAAGAGAGGGAATCAAATACACAGCATTTAAATATGTACATGAACAAAACTATGACTGTGTATCGACTTAAAAATGAAAACTAGCTTAGCGCTTGGGTGTTCCTGCGCTTCCAGGACAACTGACGCTTTACAGTGTTTTAAAGGTTTATCCTCAATGTGAGTCTAGAAAAAGTTTGCATACGAGTTTGTTCCTTTCTGGCATAGAGAGAAAAGGAAGCAGCAAATTAAAAGGCTTCGCGAGTGAGGTGGAGATAGCAATTGCGCAGTTGCAGACATTAAAGTGCCAGACTTTATTATAAATGGAACTGCTTCAGGTCCTGCTTTGCCACAAGGATCCTGTGAATCAAGGTTTTAACATGATTTGTATGCACTTTTATGGAAACAGTTCTTGCATTGCCTTTATGGCCATGTGCTACAAAGTAAATCGGATTTCTGCCATAGCATGTTGAAGTGGAGCCTTAGTTTCGTTAAACGTGTAGTAGTATTTCTTTTCAGACACATCTAATTGATGTTAAGATGTTAGATGGGAAACCTTTACCCTCAGGACTGAGTGCGAGCTTATAATATTTTAAAACTTCATTTTAGTTAAGAAGAGCCTGTTCTATCAGCTTCAACATGATGTAATAACTTAAAATACTAAACCCATGATGCATAAGCTGTTAATTCATGGGACTGGCTAAAGTAGATTCATAAATGCTAAACTTTAAAGACTGGTCATTTTTTTCTGACAGTCCCAGTCTGGAAAGGTTTGCCTCTGTTATTAACTATAGGCACAACAGTAGACCAACAGTGAACTGCTCATTTGCCCAGCTGTGTGCATGTGCCATCTTCTTTTCTGGTTTAAAATTTGTCTGCATTTGGTTTGTGATCCGGTTCCTGTCTGGCATACCATGACACAGCTGTAACACACAAACCTCGCTTCTCTATGTTGTCAGCCTGAATCCTGCAGAGCAGGTAAGAAAATTTTAATTCAGCTCTTATGTTTTCAACATGCTTCCGTTTTCACTGTGTAGTCATATGAAATTACTTGTTTAGGAGAGCAAAGGAAAGCACTCTCTGTTCCAGTGTAGGGAAATTTGGTTCCTGCTTGCCTTTGGTAACTGCTTCAGCAATAGCACAGAATTACACTGCTCTTGTGTTAAATCATAATGATAGTTTAGGCTGCTCTTTTAAATGTGATGGCCACATGCCAGCTTTTGGATACTTTTATTCAAGACTGCAGTAAAAGATGAGGGCAGAGAAGGAAATAACTTATTTTAATAGGCCTGTAGAGCTGAAGATACTGGCTACTGGATCTGTACCTCTGTTAATGTGTGTGATCCCTACAGACAACTACTGTCACATCAGCAACAAGGACAGGCATTTGTAGCACCTGGAAGCAAAGAGAAAATAGTTATGTATTGTTCCAGGAAGAGGCATCTTTATGCAGCCAATACAATGCCCATAGCTGATCAGATTTAACCCAGGGTTGAGAATAGTTGGCTGCAGGTACTAATAGACCTGACTCTAAGTAAAGCCTGTTTGCATTTGTATCCGGGGGCATGTAACTGTGTGGCTGATAGGCATTTCTAATGGCTATGAATAACTTCCTGTTGGTTTAGTTCCCTACTGAATGCCAGGGTAGTAGAGGTCGCAATGAGTGGTAACAGAAGTGGGCTGCCTGTTGGGTGGGAGTTAGCTATTGAATTTGCTTGTTATAGTATGAAACACTGTTCTTGGAGGAGGCAGCCAGAGGATTTAAGCAGCATCAGTTCTAAATGTGAATGAAATCTTAGCTAGGGGATAGCCTGGAAATGAAATATATTAAGGGTAGGAGGAATCGCTGAATCTAACTTGGTGGTGTATGTAACTGAGCTACACTGAGTGAATTCTAAATGGAGGATATTTAATGAATTACTTTTCTTAATAGCAGCGCTGGCGTAAGTAGTTTTTGTTTGCAACAGCGTATTCCTCTTCTCACCCTTCCCTGTCCTAGCCAGTTTGTTGGTATAAACACTTGCATGGTTATACAGTGATGCAGGTGAAAATTAAGTGCTTCTCTAAGGGATGGGAAGGTAAGAGATGACTATCAGCTAGATCAGTTTCTTGAACTAATTTATTATGTGGACACAAATGTTTGTTTTGGCAAGCCTGCGGGAGTAATGAGGGCAGAAATGGATTGGCTCATAATGGTGGCTGCTTAAGTAAGGCAGCTGTTGTAAGAATATGCCTAAGAACAGATGATCCTGGGAAAGTGCTTCATGTTTTATTTGTAACTATTTTTTTTTCATGTTATGTCTAAATAAAACTTTGCTTTGTTTTACTCTGGATCCTCAAAACTAGGTAAGAATGGTGAAGGATTAATCCCAATTCTATGAGGTTGTTTATGGAGAGAGCTATTTCTGTTTGTATTATCAACTCACTTGTTATCTTTCTTAAACAGTACACAAGATCACTATGGAATCAGGGTACTTACAGATCTAATGAGAACAGAGATCTGGGCTGGCAACCTATAGCTTTTCTATGAAATGGGTACATCCAAGAATGGAAAAGGGTTGTACTGACATGAATTTTCTGCGTTGTGGATGTATGGCAATAGGATATTACACCAGAATCCCAAGCTGGCTGTTAAAATACCAAATAATTTGAATGAGATTTTCTGCAGTGCTTGTTCTTGCTTGCAACTTTTAATGAGGAATCTCAAACAATAAAAGTATTTATAGATCAATTGGTTGCAAGCTTGAGAGATCTTCTTTGTGTGAAATCCTAAGAGCAGGAGCGTCTGGAATAATTGCTGCTGCAGTCTTAAAAAAATATGTAAAGTCAAAGAAAACTTCCAGGTTGCACAGCAATATCCAATTTGCAGCAAGCTCAGGTTCTGGCTTTGTTAAGTGTACAGTGATACAATGAACAGCCTGGAGTACTGCACAATAAAAGTTTAAATGTGTTCAGAATTTTCCAGGCTCAAACTGTTCATTAATTAAAGCAGACAATTTCAGACCTGAAGGAAAAATAAAAGCACAGCCAAAACTTTGCTGGCGGTTGTTTGATGGTTGAGTGTGCCGGAGCAAATACCTTTTAGCTGGTCTTTCTCTCCCTCCCCCCCTCTCCCCCCCACACTTAGTTTTCAAGCCAAAAAGTGTGCTTTTTGTAGTCACAAAAAATATGTATGTTTAAAGGAAACTTCAGAGTTGTGTAGCTTGCAGAAAGCTCAGGTTCTGGCTTTGGTAAGGCTACAGTGGTGTGTGTTTGCGAGGAACTGTGTGCTGTCCCTTTTAGGTGATGTGTAGTGCAGCCCAGTTCTGGATGTAGTCTATACAGAGACGTGGTGATTAGAAATGAACCAGACCTCTGGCTTCAAAAATAGAAAAAATTAAGGATATTTGGAAAGCTATGGAATGTTTGCAAGGTAAGTGTAAAGTTTTGTGGATTTTGATAGGTTCAAGTAAATCATAGCTTCATAATAATTCTTCCTTAAACCTTCTGGCTTATGGATTTGTTAAATAAGGACCATATTTCTGTGTAGAAGAGAAGGATAAATCTGTTCTGGCAGACTTCATGATTAGTAGCATGTCTATGTGTGGCTGTATGCTCCATTTCAGTTATGGAGTAGCAGATGTTACAGGAAACTGGGTGGAAAAGGTGGAGACTTGCACAATAGATTTTATGCTGATGCATTTTGTCTTCAAATAAAGTGAAAATAATTTGGCTTGAAGCTTTGCTGTGTTGAAAGACCATTTTAAACTGGAATTTTTTATGCCAGGGTGCTTATTGTAATGTTAACACATCCTGTTTCCAGCCTTCTTTTCCAGAAAGTACTAAAATGTTTAACCTTTTAGTTATTTTCCTAAATAAACAGAAGACTGAAAGCCAAAAGAGTTATATCCAAGTTTTCAATTGTATAAGCAATGCTAAAATAAAAAGTTGACCCCAAACCTGTTGTCCTACAGGCTATATCCTGTTTACAGGTGTAAAAGCCTGTTTAGTGGGATGTAGGACATGAGTTTTCCATGCTACCTCTTGCCTGATCAACAACTTCTCTCTTGCTTTGTGGATTACTAGGGGCATCTTTGTATTTGGTGCTGGAAAACCAGTTATGTGAGCTCTGTTTTGATTCACGTTAGGCTTCATCCTGTTCATCAGCCAGTGGTGTTCTTCCCTTCCGTCTAGAATACCTTCTGGCCTTTTGGATTTGGTATGGCTAATGGTCTCCATTAGTAGTCTGTATGTCTTGGTCCATTTTCTTTCCTGAATTCAGTTGAAGCTGTAAAGCATCTCTGAGTACAGAGAGGGTGCTTGCATTGCATCTTGCCTGGGCCCCTCTTACAGGTGGTAGCAATCCACTTGCCCTTGTTTGGGGGTAAGTAACCTCATCCTGACGGATGGATTCCATTTGTTAAAAAAGCAGTTTAATGCTTTTAAATAGAATAGTATTTTCTCTCTTTGAAAGTCTGGAAGAGACAAGATTTATTGTGGAACCTTACAGTAACAAATATTCACCAAGGACATGACCACTGTTGATCCAGGGTGAACACAACTCTACTTCAGTCTGATTTCAGTGTCTCTGTCACTCATAATTTCACTGGTAATCCAGTGCTTAATTATTTCTCAAGTGCCAAACTATTATTGAAGGGGGGAAGAATACAGGGAAGCTGGATGAAAAATCTGTTCATTTCTGATTGGGTATCTTCTATTGTTTAAAATATACCTGCCCAATCTCCTGACTAGCAAGGCTTTCTTTTGCAAAAGAGTAAGAATCTGCTTGGACTAATAAGTGGTTGAGTTTTACTCTAAGGTAATCATTGCTGGCTTTCAAGAAGTTATCATTAACTTTTTATGTAAGAAAAATAAAATTTCTTTTACTGTATTCCATGAATATTCTCGGATGTATTTTACCAGTTTAAATGAATCAGAAATGAACTGGTAAGATTGATGCTTCAAAGGAATCTATAGTTGATCAAGAATACTTTGTCAGTTAATTGTTTGTAAATGTGTCCCTTTCTTATGCATGTAAAAGGATTGGGTTTTTTTTTTTGTGAGGTCTTTCATCCCTTCGGTTGCTTATGGAATACTAATGAAAGTAATGTATGTGCATCATGGGGAAAATATGCTGGCAGACAGATACCTGCAGTGTCTTAAATACTTTGGCATTGTCTTTGTTTAATCAGCATAGTTGATCCCTGCTTCCCCTAGAGGTTTATACTTTCAGAATAAGATCAAAGGTTTATATGAAAATTTAAGCAAAAGTAGAATTCACCTATTTTAGAGATGAATGAATAGATAAACAGAAGCTTAAAAATAAAAACCTTAGGCACTCCGGTCTCTAATATAGAATGTCTTGTAGGAACAATAATTACAGTAGTTATATATATTTAAAAATCAGACATCTGAGATGTTAGCAGAAGAATTTCCTGGAATTAAGCACCTATCTGATTAAACTTTTGTGATTTGTTTTCATGATGCTTTCTAGCAGAGTAGATGTTTTATGCCCTGTCTGCATGCTTTGCTAAACTAATAAGGTGACTTGGCATTGAAAATGCTCTTGAGGAATGCCAAGAAATCCCAACCCACTTAAGCTAAAGTAATAGTTAAAGTATCCATTACAATTTTGGGGGTATTCCCTCTGCCTTTTTATGGCTCTCATTCCTTTTGTTACCATTTATCTGCTTCAGATGACATAGAGCAAGCTGGGTGGCTGTTCCATTGGGCTCTGCATTTGAATCTGGATCCTCACCAGTAAATGCATTTGTGTTCGATTTGATAACACTTTTTATATGTGTCTAAAACCTTAGCTGTCACGTTGTGGTGCCAGTATGCTGCTTTTTCTTTGTAATCATAAACTTATGAGGGGCATGGTAAATTATGCAGTTTCTAAGAAAACTGTGGGCTTTAATTCTGTTCTATGAAAATGTTGTTCCAGTGACCTAGCTTTGGTACCTTGGCCCAGTGCTTCTCATAGGTATACAGTTAAAGTTTGAGTATTTGAGTTAATGAAATAGGAGGGAGGTTTTCCACAAGACAAACTTCACAATTTCTTATTAACAATATTCCTGCTCCTAAGCAGTTTATCACACTGTGTGTTACTTACTGGTCATCTTATAGTTTTTATCAGGTAGAATTTGTAAGTACCAGAAAGTTGAGCACTCTTTGAAATGGCAACCTATTTATTCAAAAACTCTCAGAACAGTATATTTACTCTCAATGGAAACTGACGCATTCAGCTTCAACTGCATTGCTGCAGCAACTTTAAAATAGGGAAATTGGGTTTTTTCACCTTGTGTATAATGAGATCAATAGTTCTCCATATTCCTGAACTGCACAACACTTAAGTGCAGTTTGGAGTAAGAGAGGCTGACTACTGAACTCAGAATTATCTAAGAAATATGCCAGAATTGTGACTTTATAGGAATAAGCTTTTCTCAGTTATTTTCTCACTTTTTTTTAATATTTTGCAATGGAATTAAGAGCAGACATTGCAACTGTGATTTATTTGAAATGTTCCAGTTTTCTGTAGCCTTTTGCTAGTGAGTTCACTTAAACGTGTATCAAAATTGTGTTTGAAACAGCTACTTTTACTATTCTTACAACAAGCTTTTCCTTTGTTTTAGACAAAACAGGAAATAGGACCAAATGTCTTTTGTATTCTGACTTCTCTGCATGTATGTGCATCTTGTTGGTAGAAGTAATGTGTTACTAATTCTACATGAGGCTGCTGCTCTTACTGCAAAACAAAGTCACTCTATAGGCAAATCCCAAGCTACTGTATAGTTCTAGTGTCTCTTGGGCAGGTTTGCAGGATCATGTTACATCAGGCACTAAATGTCATAAGTTTCAGGAGGAATTTACTATTCTTCCAAAAATGTAAATTAAGGAGCCCTTCCCACTTGCTCTTGCAGATAATAGTGCTAGTATCTGAAGCCGTGCATACCGGGGAAGAAAATTCTGCCTGAACTACAAAGAGATCTCGTGTCTACTTGCCACAGCATGTTTTTGAAGCCTTTTGTGTAATAGCAACTGTTTTAAAGCACATTTTGTTGAGGAAAAATTGTGGTGGATCATAAACTGAGAAGGGCAGGCTTCTTTCTGATGCATGTGAGAACATTCAATCTGATGAACATTGATGCTAGTCCAAGAAAAGATTGAATAATTTGAAATTTTTTTTAGCTCTCCTCAAAAAGATATGGATAAGAAAACGGATGAAGAGCAGCCTCTGACTGCATGTAGCCAGTACCCTAAAGAAGCAGTGAGGAAGCGTCAGAACTCGGGTCGAGGTTCCAGGGGCAGCGATTCTTCCAGGACCTCCAGGAAAAGCTTCAGGCTGGACTACAGATTAGAAGAGGATGTCACTAAATCAAAGAGAGGCAAAGATGGGAAGTTTGTCAACCCGTGGCCAACGTGGAAATCGCCGACCTTCCCAAATATTTTGAAATGGTCCTTCATGGAAAAAAATAACAGCAACGTGCCATGCTCGAAGCAGGTAAATACTTGCATGTTTTCTGTTCTTGATTGAGACTGCTGTTATTTATTATGTTTATTAATCAATAAGATAGAACAGTTTCTAACTAATACATATTAGTCACCTTTTGGAGACTTTTCCAGGTCTTCTTTTTCTGATTTTATTATCATCCATTCTTTTCAAAAGATGGGTTAATACTTTTTGCCTCTATTTTTTTCTCTCCTTTCTGTTAGTTCCACACCCTTTGATTTATCCAGTTAAGTTTATATTTACAAAACCAGCAAAAATGGTCCCCCAGCTCAGTCATAAACTACAGTTACACTCTTTCCTTTTTAATACATGTTGCCTTGGGAAGCATACTGCTAAACATCATTTGTAGTGCATGCAATAGCTGTGGTATATCTCATTTTACGCATTTTGCCTTTTTTTTCTGACTGCCATTTACTACATAAATAACATCTCTTTTTATATTTTTAAATAAAAATGTAATAACTAGTTGCTGGCATTTACTTATGAAAGTGTTTCAAATCTGTATTTTTCTGCTTCAGTACACCAGGAGAAAAAAATATCTGTGTTAAAACGAGCCTGAGCAAGTATTTGTTTCAAGATACTAAAAGTACAGAGCCAGTTTACTGAGAAACACCATTATCTGTTCTTGCTGCATTGCTTCTGTCAGATATTGTATATAAAGAAGGAGGTGCGGAAGCAACCTCTGAGAGAAGCTTCTTTTCCTTGAAGAGTTGTACATACTAGAAAGCCACGGGTTATCTGTGGCCACAAGGAGCATTATGGTGGCTACAGCTTGGACAGGTGGGATTACTTCTCAGTGTATTTTCTGATGTGTTGACTGCACTTTGGAAAAGCTGTGCTGAAGGATGCACAGCCAAGGAAAGCATTTGTGAACAAACAGGTGTTGTTAATGCTGTTAAGCATCTAGAAAGGCATGCATAAGCTATAAATCTCAGTCAGTATTTAGAAAAGAGCTTACGCTTTTAATTTTTATCTTATGGAATTACCTGCAAAAGAAGGAATTTGATCAGCTTTACAGACAGGAAAGCAGTGTTACTACCACATGATGGTCAGAGGTTTGGGGATTTCTTAAGGATATGTGGCATGGAACATGTTTAAGAGAGAAATAATCTCAGCTATAATTGTTCTATTATAGTAATAATTTACCTTCAGAGAGAAGCACAGCAAACATGTGTCCGTCTTGTGTGCCTTACAGCAATTTACTGTTTTAAATATGGAGTCCTGCTTCTAGACATTATCTGCACCTTGTAGTAGTAACAGCAGTTGTGCCTCAGTGTGTACCGCTTTCTAAGCAGTGTGCTGCATTCTCATACTTTGGCCCCATTTGTGTAGAATTCATGCCTTGTCATTTTCAATTGCCTTTGAGCCACTGCCCTATTCCCTATGTGTAAAACAGGCTTCCTATCTTGCCAGCACCAGTGGGAAACCTGATTAGTGACTGAAGTACCTAGAAGGCAGTGCTAAGGTGCTACAGAGTGCAGAATATACAGCTCTCTGATGGCAGTGGACAATTGCAGCACTCTAATTTACAGATTATCCCTGCAATAAAGGATGATTACAAAGAAATCTACACTGTGTCAGTTGTAAAGCTGTCTCTCTGACCCAGCTGGGATTCGTTTTGAACTAATCTTATTGCTTTGCATATGAAATTTTTAATTAAATGTCTGCAATTATTCAGGAGACAGTGAAATAAATCAGAAATGGGAAAACCTAGATAGGGATCAATGAAATGCACTCCTGAGACCTCAGCCATTTTGATGCTTGTTCCAGCTACACTTGTTCCATGCCTAAATCAACCTCTAAAGTGCTTCTGAGCTTGTTTAAAATTCAGACTAAGGGCTTCAGACTAAGGACTCCATAGTTTATTTAGCACTGCTAGCTAGCATGTCCTTCAAGCAGACTCCTACTTCAGTTTCTACATTGAGTGTTCCTAGTGCTACCCTGCAATGCTGGGCAGGTTCAGTTTATCTGAACCAAGTGCTTTGCATATGGAAAAAAGCATATTATCCAGGATATGTACTTTACTCTGTGAAAGCTATATGTATTATAATCATGCCTTCACAACAAGTCTGTATCATTGCCCAGAATGCATAGGTTTCATGTATTTTCATTACAGGCTTTATTAATAACTCTTTTCAGTGCTGTTTGGAGTATCTTTAATTACTGTTTGTTGGATCAGCCATTTAGATTGTTCTCATTTCTTTAAAATCCAGTGGTATTCCAGTATGCACTAAGCACCAAAAAATCCTCAGCTAATTAGTTAGTCTTACCAAATCCCATCATGTGTTTCTTCTTGCTTCGCATTAGGGAGGAAAGAACACGGGAGGGGGAAGGGGCACAGCAGGAGGAATTTTGGTATTACTCCAGTGATAAAGATAAGCCAGTATTAGGCATGTTTTGCTTCTGTTAGTAGCTGGTTTGATGTGAATGCCATAATTCAAAGATCTGTTACAATTCTTGTAGTATTAATGTGTTTCTGGTTGGTCTGACAGAGAACAGATTAAAGTCCCATAAGTTTATATATTTTGTTCATTATTTGTATTCTGTTGTATGAGTTTTAAGAATTTCATATGCAGTATACTGCCAATAGAACTTGTGTTTTAGTTTGAAATCTTACAAGTTGAGTACTGAGTCCTTATTCCTTTAAAAGGTAATTCTGGGGATTTTATAAATATTAAATGTATTTAAAAAAACTCAAACAAGCATAGTCCATGCACTGAGAAGGAATTTCTTTAGCTATTTCCCTGTGTGATTTACTGTGGTAGCTCAACAAAATGCCTGAGGAATCATTGAATCAAAAATCTCTGAGGAATCATTGATTTGGACCATAGGCCTGCGTATCACAAACCTGTAGATCCTCATATAGAGTCTGCGCTTTCCCTGTTACGCTGGCTTTGTGCTCCTGATTTGCCTTCAACTTTTGTTCACACAATTTCATTTAAATAGATCAGGATACCAGTCATTTGAACTGTGTTACTCTTTAGTTATCAGTCTTCCTGTGTTTCCTTTACAAATGCCTTTTGTAGCGATTAGTTCTACTTTTAAATCAACTATTCAAAATACTTAATGATGTCAATGCCACTGACATCCCTGTAAAGCCTTTAATAGTGCAAATGTGTTAGGGTTTTACCTGAGCGGGCAGCTAACCCCCATACACCCACTTGCTCACTGGTGGAATTGGAAGGCTAAAAGTGAGAAAACTTGTGGGTTGAGATAAAGACAGTTTAACAGGTAAAGCAAAAGCTGAGTGTGCAAGCAAAGGAAGGAATTCATTCACCACTTCCCGTGGGCAGGCGGGTGTTCAGGACAGCAGGGCTCCACCACGTGTAACAGTTACTTGGGAAAACAAACACCACGGCTGTGAATGACCTCCTCTTCCTTCTTCTTCCCCAGCTTTATATGCATATGAGCATGATGTCACATGGTGTGGGATATCCCTGGGGTCAGTTGGGGTCAGTTGTCCCAGCTGTGTCCCCTCCCAGCTCCTTGTGCTCCCCCAGCCTACTGGCTTTGATGCTGTGTAAGCACTCTTCAGCAATAGCTAAATCATCAGTCTGTTAACCACAGTTTTCAGCACAAAGCCAAAGCACCATAAGAGCTACTAGAAAGAGCTCTATCCCAGATGAAACTAGTACAGTATGTTTGAGTCCCAGGAAAGAACTTATTTGTTCACATCTGCCAATTAGCATTATTTGATCTATTGCATGATGCTAATTTTACAAACTAGTTTGCGTCAAATGTCAGCAAAAATAAAGTGGATTCATTTAAAGTTTTTAGAATAATTTCTAGTCTACCTCTAAAACTAGCTACTTAAAAAGAACATTTTCCATTAAAAATGTGCTTGCTGACCTAAACTGCATTATGACAATTAATTATTAAATTTTATATCTGAGTTTAATTTCTTTGATAGAATCTGATTTGTTGACTTAACCACTTGCAATCTGTGGGTTGTCCTAACTTCCATTTTGGAGTATTATGTTAGTTTTGTGGCTCTTCAACCTTTTTCATTATTTTAAGCTGAAGTGTCACAATATAACACACTCTGTTGTACAGATTTCTCCTGCCAGTGTCATTCCCATGTACTTAGAATGAAATAAAGTGATGCTTCTTTCTTGGAGAAGCAGCAGTTTGTCTCAGTCTAATACTCATACTTTGTTTATTCTTATATGAATTAAGTGATTGTATTGTGCTAACCTTACATTCAGTTTTATAGAAGACTCTTTCTCGTTCCTGGAGACCGTAATGAAACTTTTTCAGTAGACATGTCTTGTCCATTATCTCTCAGAAAAAGCAATGTCATGAATATTTTATTATGTACAGTGGAGTTGCAGGGGGGTGGAGGGGTGTGTGCGTGTGTGTTTTGTTCTTTCCCACCATATGCCCTTCAAATCAATAAAATATCCAAATCAATAAAATATTGTGGAGAAAATAACTTTCCTGAAGCTGTCAGGACTGTTTTAGCAAGGGAAGTCCTAGAATCTCTAAATCATAGCATCAGCTGGGCTTTTAAGGCAGCAGGAGGTCAGCTGTGTATAAACTTGCTATTAGTGTTAATCTACTACCCTAGACCTAAAGAACTAGAGCAGCAACCATTGCAGAGAGGGCTTCACTGGGAACCAAGGTGCTGGGACATCTGTGGTTACCAGGGGGAGAAGAGTGTCAGGAGTCTGTAGAAGCTGCCAAAACAGGTAAAATCTTCTGAAGTGATACAAGGAGTCCACACCAGAACTGTTTGGGAGGAGAGGCTTATCCACACTGTGGCTGCACTGGAGGTGGTCAGGAACTCTGAGAAGACTTTGGTTGCTTTGGTTTGGTTTGTGGGGGTTTTTTTGTTCGTAGATTGTTTTTTTTTTGGGGGGGAGGGGTGGTGGTGGTCATTATTATTATTGATTAGGAAAACTCTTTTGTATTACAAATAAAACTTGTGCACAAGCATCTCAACCAAACTGCAGGCAGGAACATAACTCCAGTTCAAAATGAGAGGATGAGTGGTTGTTGGAGATGAGTTTCCATAGATAACATACAGCCATGGCCCCCTTTGTGTCAGCTTGAAGCTACACATAGAGTCCAGTTTGGAAGCCGATCGAGCTGAAAGCTGTCTGTTTTCCTCCTCTGGATTAATGTTCAGCTGGATCAGTTCTCTGACCTGCCAGACTTGAATGAGGACTACACAAGTACTCATAGTGGAACAAGAGGGCAGGTGGGGGAAGGTTTCTTTGTTATACTGGAGTATGAATTTAGGTTGATCTGAAGTTGTTTGTGAGGACTGCATCTTGAACATACAAAGAGATCAGTATAGTGATTTATTCAGTAATAATTAATCTTTAATTACCTTGAAGGCTTCAATAAAACACGAGAAGCACAGCTAAGTGCCTTAAGGTCCATCTTAAAAATGAATTTGTTTTTTGAATGTTCATTGGATTACTGGCAGGAT
Organism: Coracopsis vasa; assembly: GCA_026283785.1. NCBI lineage: Eukaryota > Metazoa > Chordata > Aves > Psittaciformes > Psittacidae > Coracopsis > Coracopsis vasa. Next base: position 15,768 of record JANHGB010047899.1, read on the forward strand.
GGGAAGAGAGAATCGTAAAATCCATCATCAGCCAAGTGAGGTGAACCTCCATGTGCTGCTTCTGTATGTAATGGGGAGAGAGAGAGGGTGTAATAAAGGCTAACAGAACAGCTTTTATGGAGTGCTGATGGGAAAGTGGCATTCTCTTTCATCTGTGGGTTTGCAACATACTTGTGCTAGGACTTAAGGGATGCATCTTCTAGTGCAGGAGCTAAACCTGAGCATTTGTTACAGTAACAGTGTGTGTATATATATACATATATATATATGTATTTATTATTTTCCAGGTCAGGGAAGGCCAACCAATTACAAAGCCTTTCCCAGGATACTTTGTGGCTTGTGGTGCTTTCACCATGATGCTGTTGGACTCTCTCTATTAGTAGGTGTCCTGGCCTGATTGGATACTCTCAAGCTCTGTCTTCTCTTGACAGAGAAGTGAAAATGTCACAAAAACCTAACATGAACTTCAGAGAAAGTAATTGGGAAAATGGTCATTAATAAAGGCATCTGGTTTGTGGTGCAGTTCTGCAATTGTCTGAAAACATTGAATAAAGTGCAAGTCCTGACTGTAATGATTTGTGCCTCTCATGCAGTTTTCATTCCCCAGCGAGTACATTCTGGAACCTGTCATGCATGTTGTGTTCTTTTTTGCTAGGAACTGGATAAAGTGCTTCCTGTGATAAAACCTTACTTTGTTCAAAAGCCAGAACTTGCTGGGAAGACAGGAACCGGTCTGCGAGTCACGTGGCTGGGACATGCTTCTGTTATGGTGGAAATGGATGAACTTATATTCCTTACTGACCCCATCTTCAGCCAGCGAGCTTCCCCCACTCAGCTGATGGGTCCCAAGCGCTTCCGAGGACCTCCGTGCACTGTAGAGCAGCTCCCCAAGATAGATGCAGTCATGATCAGCCACACTCACTATGATCACTTGGACTACAACACTGTAATGAGTTTGAATGAACGTTTTGGGAGTGAGCTGCGCTGGTTTGTGCCTCTAGGGCTGTTGGACTGGATGCAGAGATGTGGTTGTGAGAATGTGATAGAACTCGACTGGTGGGAAGAGAACTGTGTCCCTGGTCATGATGCGGTAACTTTTGTCTTCACCCCTTCACAACATTGGTGCAAAAGGACTGCGATAGATGATAACAAGGTTCTTTGGGGCAGCTGGTCTGTCTTAGGACCATGGAACAGGTTTTTCTTTTCAGGAGATACTGGATATTGTGTTGCTTTTGAACAGATAGGCAAAAGGTTTGGACCTTTCGATCTTGCAGCCATCTCCATTGGAGCTTATGAGCCAAGGTATGAAAATCAAAGTTTGATCAAAATACGTAAATGAATTTATATACTGATGACAAAAAAATGCACCCAGAAGTGCATCAGTGGTGATGCTTTATTAAGAGTATATAATAGAATGTAGAGGCAAAAGAAGGAAATTGCTGAGGTGAAAGGAGTGACCAAGAAAAAGCAGGCAATGGGAAGATCATAGAATACCAGGTTGGAAGGGACCTCAAAGATCATCTGATCCAGCCTTTCTGGACAAAGCATGACCTAGACTAGATCTGCCAGCATGCTTTCCAACACTGGGGAGTCCACCACTTCCCTAGGAGATTATTCCAATGGCTGATTGTTTTCACTGGGAAAAGTCTTCCTCTTTGTCCAGTTGGAATCTCCCCAGGAGTAACTTATGCCCATTATCCCTTGTCTTCTCCGTGTGACTCCTTGTAAAAAGATAGTCTTTGTCTTCTTTCTAGCCACCCATTCAGATGGAGCTGAAATGTTTAGGGTACTTGCCTGTGTATGTGTGATGTTCTTGGAGAGTTTTTCCTCTTAAGCACAGCAAGGCTGAATCAGCTGCCTTTCTTCATGAAAAACATTGAGTAAAAATCTGGAATTACTTTGTGGCTTTTATTCTGAGATACCATCACTTAATCCAGCCCACTTAATGTGTGCAATTTGCTGCATTTTACTCTTGCTTGAGTCTTCGCTGGTTTTGCAACTTATCTGGAGATAAAGATGACTCCTTTGTGTAGAATGTGAAAGATCTGTTTAGGCATCTGGATTCTACTTATGATGGGGTATTGAAACTTTCAGAGGATAGCACACACAATGCTGGAAGCAAAGCATGCATAGGCTGGGAAAGGAAGATAGGAATCTGAACAACATGGCAAAAATACGGTATCTTTTAGGAATTGTAAGGTTCCCTCTTCTGCTTTCCCACTGCTCCCTTAGGCTATCTTCTAAAGCACACACATTTTGGTGTGCACTGCTAGCATGAGTTTTTTTCAGGGATGGATTTAAATCTATGGCCTTAATGCCTCAAGGCACCAGTAATCATAGAATCAACTAGGTTGGAAAAGACCTTTAAGATCGAGTCCAACCATTACCCCAGGACTGCCAAGCCCACCACTAAACCATGTCATTGATGGCCTCTTCTACACGTTTTTTGAACACTTGCAGGGATGGTGACTCCACCACTGCCCTGGGAAGCCTTACTGTGTCCTTAGACTATTAAAAACATAGATCTGTTTGAAAAAAAACCTGTTTGAAAAGGGTAGTGAAATACATGAACTGCTGTTTTGTGGATATGTTGGTATATTCCAGCTTGTTGGTTTTGAGCGTTCTCTATGTTGATCACACATACATGCATTGTTTCTGGGTTTTGTTTGGTTTTAGATTCTTTGTAACATAGCCAGTGAAAGTCAAAAAGAAATCTTGCACTGAACTAGGTGACACAAAACCATTTACTTTGTGTTTTGATAGGTGGTTTATGAAATACCAGCATGTGGATCCTGAAGAAGCAGTAAGAATCCACATTGATGTTCAAGCAAAGAAGTCTGTAGCAATTCACTGGGGGACCTTTGCTTTAGCAAATGAGGTAAATTTCAACACAATAAATGAGTTCAGATTTTTCCTGAGCACATAGTCACTGATGAAGCTTTGCTTATGCAGTTTATGCTCAAAGCATAATCTTGGCATGAGTGAAAAGTTATTACTGTTTGTACTGTTGTTCAAAACAATGCTTAGCTTTGCATAACCAATTACATAAAATATGTCTATGGTTAAGATTAATTTGAAGTACAGAGTTATTGAAACAAATGTGGTGGGTTTCTGATATCTGACAGCTGAGCTGCAAGGTGGGGATGCGTATGCAATATGCAGGCAGGAAGAATTGCATGCCTGTATATCAGAACAGTATTTAGTAAATAAATTGCATAGTATTTTTAATAGTAGATTCATAGTTAAATACCAGAAATAACATGAAAAACCTGAAAATTCTGAGTTTCTGATTTTTTTGAAACATTTTTATAAACCACCCCTTCCATTCCCAGTCCCCAGTTGGAATAAGGAGGTTACCCAGGTACCTTCACAGTGACTAGAAATGCAGTGAGAAAGAAGTACCTACATTTACTTTGCCATGCCTTATCTGGTACCTGGTTTCCAACTTCCTCTTTGCAGCAGTTGCAACACTTTCTCTTACAGTTCAGGCCTGATGCTGTTATTTCTATTCATCTGGTGTGTCATGCATTCTTTGACTTGGATGCAACATTTTCAATCTACAGTGCTGCCAATGAGCTGTATCACTTGCGCCCCCAGTACAAACACTATTATGTATTTAGAAGCACCAAAACCTGGATGATTTCTCCCTGATAATGCCTTTTCTGAAAGGTAACAAACACAATGAAGTAACTTCAGGGCACATCACAGAACTGGCATTAGTTTTGAAACAGTAAAGCTGACAACTTCGTTTTACTAAATGAGAGAAAGCGCCATCTGCTGACTTGTGACCTCTTCCTCCTCTGCTGTATTGGCTTCTCGGGGATCTAAGTCAATAACGCTGAAGACTGAATTTTGGATGTCAGGTTGTCCCTTGCTAGTTAATCTGCAACTGTAAATGAGTATTCTTATAGTTTAAAAACTGAAAATGAACCCAAACATTTTAATTTGACAAATATCCTTCTCCCCCTTCTTAGGTGTTTAAAATGTAATCCATTTCTTGTGCAGAGCAGTGATATTTCCCCCACCTTGCCCTTCCTGCCCCCCAAATGCTGCAATGATATGTTTTCTCTCATGTTATTCTCATTTTTCAGTATTACCTGGATCCTCCAGTTAAACTGAACGAAGCTCTTGAAAGATACGGCTTGAAAAAAGATGACTTCTTTGTCTTAAACCATGGAGAATCACGGGACCTGAGTACAAATGATGGGTTTGAATAATGAAACAGTAGCAGATCCCTTTAAGCCCTGTTTGATTTGAGCTAGCAATTAATGTTATAAATATTACTAGGATGTACTTACAAAGTAGATTTTTTTGGGGGGGTGAATTGGATTTGTAGATGCTGGGTTTGTCAGTTACAGACTAAAACTTGCATACCAATTTCATGCTAAATTTCACTAGTTATATTGTTTATAAATTTTGAGGTGATCAAAGAACTGGTTAATATGTAAGGTATTGTCTGGGAATAACTTGCAGTTTCAACTCTTATGTACACCACTGATAAATTACTGGGGTTTCAGGGGCTTTTTTGAACTCTTCATCTTACCTGCAGCAGCAATAATAACCTCAGTGCAGGACATACTGTTAGAGTTAATGGCTGACTTGAACTAGTTTTTGTTAGAATGTCATCTCCCACTTGTTGGTCATTAATCTTCAGGTTATGCCCTGTACCTCGATAGTTTCACTGTATGTTTTGTGGGGTGGAGTCTTCCAATACAGCTGTGTTGTTAAGCACAAGGACAGTAAAAGAATTATTTTACTGACTGCTTTGCATTTTCATATACTGACGAACCACAAAAGCTGCATTTTACAGTGATCTAAAGAAACGTGCCTTTCAGAGATAGACATAGTTTAATATTGCGTCACTTGTGTAACACTTAACTGCTGGCCAGAGTATTCTTTGTTTTGTCAATATTTTTATGTTAGGCTGGAACGTGTCTAAAGTAATTTTCTTGTTAAATGCAGTACCTGAAATGGAAGAATCCCTTAATGGCACTTGTCTTTGCATTGACTCAGCCTATTACTAAGTACTTTTAAGTGAAATATCTTTAGCAAGGGCTGTGGTATTTTTTTCTTATGGCTTCCCTGTAATTTTTAAGTTGAATGAGAGGTGACAACATTGCTCACTATTGTAAAACTTGGCTAAATGTATATGAATCAAATTGCCATGCTAATTTACAGAATTAAAGCCTATTATTGCCAATAAAAAGGGTTGTTATTCTCCTTCATGATTCACTGGCAAATGATTTTTCTGTCAATTATTTGTTTAGGTCTATGGAGGATGTGTATTTTTATGTTGTTCTTGCTGTGCATTACACTTTATGTTCAGAATCCATGAATCTATTTAAAAAGACACATTATTTCCCTGCTATTTAAAAACATGAACTTTCAGCAACCAGTTCAAACCAGTTAATGAAATTTCATGCTAGGAGCAAACTGAAGGAATCTTTTAACTGTTGGGAAGTGCTGCAAGTCTTACAGATCTTAATACCAACAAAAACCAGCACAAGGAGGTAAAGATCCATTAGTCCAAGCTCATGCTGAGAGAGGGTTCAGGAGCAGAGGGCTATATTTACATGTAAGAAAATGTAGCTTATATTCCTTTCATGAGATTCATATTTGACAAATGTCAAGATTTCTTTATTTGAAAAGGTTATTCTAATATGGCCTAGATGTACTCACCAGAATTAGTTCAGAACTGGTTTAAAACACTCTCAGACATTTGGTGTTCATTTTGGGAGGGTATTTCAGGTGAAGTCTCTACTGGGCCTCTTATTTACACAACAGCTTCAATAACAAATTGGATAATATAATGCATCTCATGTTCATAATACTGTGGAAGACACTAAGCTGTGCAGGATGCTTTGAGTACTGTGAAGGGCATGGTTAAAACTGAAGTGTTTTGTTTGTTTGTTTTCCTGTTTTCAGAAACATCAGTAGACTCTTCTGTAAAATTCTGTACTTTAGAAAGAAAGAATGAAAGTGAAATACAGAACACAGATAAGCAGCCACAGAGCAGAAAAGTACTGACTTATGAGAGTCAGAGACTAAATGTCAGTAACGGCATACATTTCAGTTTGGATCTATTCGCTCACAGCATTTATATGTAGAATGGTGTCTCTTACACTTGGCTTGGTGCTGGTAAGATTTCATCTAGGGTGTGGGATAAAATGTTAGACATTCTAGTGTGAAGACACTTTGGAGAGCCTTGCATGATTTCAAACCATATTAACAGTGTTGTTCTATGAGGAAAACAGTTACTGTAACAAGGTTTCATGTACTTTTAGAAAAAGGGACAGTGGTTACTTGTTTCTGACAGCTGTCAAAGGGTAATTATCAAAAGGATGATTATCTGAAAAACAACTTTTTAGGTCACAGAACAGAGAGGGACATCTAAACATGTTCATTGCTGAGCTTAAGGAAACATGTATGTATCAGCTATACCTAGAACAGACTAGTCCAGACTAGTCTAAGTTCTTGTCAGAAGAGAGAGGTGAGATTGGTAAATTCTTTGTGCCTGACCTAGCATTTGTTTTTCTGTGTTAAATACAGAAGCAGGAAAAAGAAAATAGATCTACAGAAAGTGGCAAAGCATTAACTGTAACTTGCTTATTCCAAAATGAGCAGTGGTTTTGGAGCAGTGGGAAGGAGAAAGGGACGTTCAGTGCCAATGCAGCAATTGTCAGGGTTCTGACTGGGAATCAGGCCAACTTCTGTTTCTGTCTTGATTGTATTCCTGATGAGTTAAAACTACTCAGGTAAATGAACTGGATACATGTAGCTTTACCCCCGTATTGATCAGGGTGTGTTGTATTATCAAGGTCACATTTTTCTTGCAGCTTTAGCTATTTGCAAAGTCGCCTACTGAAAATAAGTATCTATTGAATTTCAGAAAGAGGCGAGAGTAATAGTTCAGTGAGAGCAGATTGGGTACAGTAATGTGGCAAGGTGAAGCATCTGGTAAGAGTATAGGTAATACATCTCTTAAAAATGGTACAAGGGTGGAAAGCTTGTTTTCTAGCCTTTATAGCTGACATTTCTACTTGCTCTATGATGCGCTATTCAGGAAGCTTTAAGAGTCTTGGTTTAGTATGAAGTATTTTCTAGTATGTTTTATGTTCATCACCGAAACTTCCTTCAGGTTCTTTTACATGATGTTTGTACATTTTCCACTTCATTTTGAATTAACACTGGATTGATGACTAAAACTTTAAGGGGGTCTTATTCTGATGATGTTCCAGTTGCAGAGAAAACGGAGTAAAACTCCCCAAGGAAAACAGGCTCAGGGACTGCTACAGGACAAGAAGCTGATGTAAAAATGTGGATGATACTGCTCTAGTATAGACTTTTTTAAATAAAGGTAAGAATGTTGAATTGCAATTGCAGATAAGCTTTGACTAAGTATACTAGAACATAGTTTCATATATTCCGTGCAAGTAAGGTGAAAAACCACAGCTGGGGAACTTCAATAAGCAGTTTGCATTGCAAATACTAGTTTTGTAGGAAGCTGATGCTAGTTTGGCATTGGTTTTATTTATTATTTTCTAAGATTTGCCTGCCTCCATTTAGTAGATGTGAGATTAATAAAATGTAAATGCCTAATCTCTAATGGCTGAACCTTCAATGCATCATTCTATAAAGGTATTTATTCAACAGCTGCAAATATGGTAACAAAAATTCTTTATGACACTGAGAATATTTTAATTAGTTTCTCCATTTCAAATGTTCACTGTACATTTGGAAGTTCATGTTTTAAACTATTCCTCCCCCTTGTGTACATGTACCAGCTGTCCACTGGTTTCTCAGTATTAGCTATTGCTTTTATCTTGTTCATTAAAAAAATAATGTTATGCTCTATTAAATACATTGAATTCTCTTTTGTAGTAACTGATTTGCCAGGCTGAGAAAGTTTGGGCTGTTCAGCCTGGAGAAAAGAAGCTGCATTGAGACCTCATAGCAGCCTTCCAGTATCTGAAGGAGGCCTATAAAGATGCTGGGGAGGGACTCTTTCTTAGGGACTGTAGTGATAGGATAAGGGGTAATGGGTTAAAACTTAAACAGGGGAAGTTTAGATTGGCTATAAGGAAGAAGTTCTTTAGTGTAAGGGTGGTGAAGCACTGGAATGGGTTGCCCAAGGAAGCTGTGAATGCTCCATCCCTGGTGGTGTTCAAGGCCGGGTTGGACAGAGCCTTGGTGACATGGTTTAGTGTGAGGTGTCCCTGCCCATGGCAGGGGGGTTGGAACTTGATGATCTTAAGGTCCTTTCCAA
>JANHGB010047900.1:1150-22130 GCA_026283785.1 Coracopsis vasa
CTTAAGATCATCTAGTTCCAACCCCCCTGCCATGGGCAGGGACACCTCACACTAAACCATGTCACCCAAGGCTCTGTTCACAGTGTCAGTCTTAAATGCATGCAGTTCTCTGTTTACCAAACCCCTGTACTAACAGAATTTCTTTAATTGTTCTTTCTCATCTCTGTTGTTCTTCTGCCCTCTGGAAGGTAAAGCCCATGTGAATACCTGACAGTCATTTTGGCAGACGTCCATTCCACTTTGTTCAGCACCTCAGTGGTGTTAGAGCACAACTCGCTATTACCTTCTGTTTTCCTTTCAGTGGTGTGTAGAAGCACTTGCCCAGCAGTTCAGTAACTTTCCTGTGGTGCTTTGTAAAGTAGGAAAAAACAGTGTGGAAATTCTTTTATTCTATTTAAGTAAGCTGATGCCATCTGAAAAAAGGTTTTTATATTGGGATTATGGATTTGCGTTCTCAAACAACTCCTTCATCCCACCTTCAGGCTAGTCCCCCTCTGTGATGCTTTGGTTCCTTCTGCTTTAATAAATTTTGAATATAAATTTTGGTTGGGTTTGTATCACTTCTATGTTTTTTATATTGAAGAAGGAGGGAGGGGACAGGGGACACACAGACCAAAACCACCAAAAACCCAAACACCACTCCCTTCCTCCCTCCCTTCCTCCCCCCTTAAAATAGTAATAAAAATGAAGTAAGATGGTATTAAAAGTTTCTGCTTGCTTATTCTGCTAGCTTAAATATTGAGCCCGAGTAGTTCTGTAGACAACATTTTGCATTCCTGAAATTCCCCTTGGAATGGGGGATTTTCAGCTATTCAAGCCATTTTGTTTCACGCTGTAGTTGCTGCCAAAGAGTGGGTTTTTCACAAGTGTCTTCTGTTCTACATTTTTCTTTAATCCATGGAACATGCTTGTACATTTTTACTTTGATTTGCCTTTCATATAGTTACTTTTGATCTAACAGTTGTAGACGATGATTTTTAGAATTGTGAATTAAGTGCAAACGCCAGTAGGTTACATTTTAATGAGCTGATACTGACATCTAATGCTATCAAAGTAATTTTTGTGACTGTTGAACTGTATGATTAGCTCTTTACCAGCTCATCTGAAATCAAGTTTCTTGAATGGGTTGTTAACTTTGGTTTTGCTTCTTGAAATTCATGATGTGAATTCCAATCTCAGCCCTAAAACAGATTGCTTGTCAAGTAAATATTAATTTGGGTTCCTGATAGTTAAATCCAAAAGAATTGCAGACCCATCTAGATATTGAGTACTGTGTGTGCTTGACATTCTGGTTACTGCAAAATAATTAAACTCTCCAGATAGCTTTTTACTAATTTTACTGTCAGCAAATGCATATGCTGTGGCTGGTTGACTGCTGCTGTCTGCTACGATGCACGATTTACTTGGAAGCTTATTTCTCTATGCATGTCTCCTTGCTTTGGTAGGGAGCTGCTGTTCTTTGGTGCAAGCTTCTGTAGAGAGATGGGAAGGGCTTGCAGTAGCAGTGAACATTTTAGGGGACCTGAAAGTCATCTTTTCTGTGTGACATAAAAATACTCTAGTGTATATTACAAGTGGAGTGTTAAGTTTGAAAAAAATGTTAAACAAATTGAGCTGTTTTCTATTTTATCTTATTTTCAAGCTGTTCCACCTCCTGCAGTGTTTAAGTTTCAATGCTTATTGTATTCCTGTCTATAGGGTTATATATCCCTTTATGATCTGTTGTTTACTGAAGCATTGATCCCGCAGTTCTGCTCACTTATGACTTTTTGCTTCACTGGAAAAATTGTCGGTGCTAATCTCTCTTCGGGATGGTATACATGGGAACACTCAGCAAAGTCTGCATTAACTGTTGAAATAGATTAGCTAAATTATGTTCAAATTCTTTGTAGCTATTCTGAGCGGTCTGAAAACTGAGGTGTACTCAATTCAGCTGTGCCTGTGTGAAGTGGTGCTGTCTCAGACCGTCCGGCTCCCTACTGCACTGGAGGTGGTGCTGGGTACCACACAGTCAGTGATGCACATGTGCTTCTCTACTGTACCTGTCCCAGCCCACGGTCCCAGTGCTAACTTTTGCCCTTGACAAAGGAATATTTATTCCTGCTGAGATGCTGCAGCGGACTGGAGGGCCGCAGCAGAGGAGTATGTTCACTGCAACAGTCTGCTGTCTGGGTGATTATCTCCAGCAGAGAGACAGTGTGGACTGCTAGAGGCAGTAACGTCTGAAACCGTACAGCTGCTTTTCTTGGTGCACACAACTTGGAACCCTTCTTCAGTATTTAGGTAGTTTTAATTTAATTTAGTAGAAAAACTTAAACTAAAGTGGAGGGTATGGCTACATGAACAAGTTACAGCAAGGCAGTCTAGGGTGTGGATTTACTCTGCATTAGTTGCTCTGTAGTAACTGCTCACCTGCATGTTTTTATCCTGCAGAAAATGCGTAGTCCTTTGATATCTCTCTCCTTAATGAGAGTAAGATAAAATTACCAAATGTGCCATCATTAAAACTGGACAGTTACTGTCTTAATTTCTAAATGCCTTACATTGTTTCTGAGGATGATTTAGTGAAAATGCTGGTAACCAAAATGGCAATATAGTAATGACTGTATATTTGTCTTTCGTGATTGTTTTTCTAACTGGTACGCATATGTTGAGCTTGTAGAACAATTCAACCTTTTGGGTACAGTCCTCCTACAGTGCAGGTCTAGTTTAGTCTTTAGTATGCGAGCACCACTTCAGTCTCACAAAAAATTGTGTTCAGAATTCGGGGGTGATGTGTGTTAGTATCCCTTTTCATCTTATTAAATCAGATTTAAAGTTGTCAAATGAGTTCATAGCTTTCGGATTTTTAACAGTAGGGTCATTACAGCTATTAAATCTGTTAAAGCCATTATTGCTTCTAATAAAGCTTCCCTAGACTTTCATCCTGGACCTAAGTTTGTAATGTGACTATTTTCAGAATGGATATTGCAACTCTAGAGAAGAATTTCAGCTGATGGGCATAGCATGTACAAAACATGGGACAGCGTAACGGTGTGGAAAATGCTCTGGTGGTGGTTTCTGAAAGCTAGGGGTTTTCTCAAAGGCATTTTGTTGCACAGAAGGCTTTTCAGAAGTCATAATCTGGCTTTGAGGAACAGGAGTTGAGTGCCTCGCCTATATATTCAGTTTGAAAAAAAAGAAACTGAAAATTCCCACAGGGAGTTTTATTTGCATTTTAAGCACTTGATGTTTTGTGAGAATGTCCAAGGACTCATTGGCAGCATCAACACTGAGGTAAATCATAAACCTTGAGCGCTAAAATCATAGATGTTTTTTCTAGTAAACTGGGGCAAATTTTCTGTAGTAAGGACAATAATGTCTTTCTTTCAAAAGTGTACTGTGTGTTTGGAGTTGTTTCATGTAAAAAACCCAAAACAAATCAAAACAAAACACCCCAAAAAATCAGGACAGCTTGACCTGCCGCACTTTAACATGCTTATGTTTTTGGTGTGAATCACAGAACGTTTCTTATGAGTTTGGCGGTATCTCACAGCCGCTGCATGTCTATGCAGGTTGTTTTTAATTTTTTAAAAGGGCATAATTGTTGAATGGAAAAATATTATAATTAGTTCTGAACTATTTCAGATTTTGTTTTCGGCATGTAGAGCCTTCTTCACAGCTCTTCTCTGTTTTCTTTCTTGACGCGAATCTTTCATTTGCTTCCAGCTTCCTGCTCCTCTGCCCACGTTCCTGTATCTGTTGATCTGCCTTTTCCCACCTCTAACATTACTCATATAACCTTGACTCAGCTTTGACTTTCCTGAAATACTCCTCTTTCTTCATCTTCACAACCTTAATTACTGCTCCTCCTTTTGGTCTTTGCAACTTCAAGCTCTGCAGTGGCTGGTACAGGTACAATGTTTTATACCTTGACCAACACAGGGGGGAAAGCTCACACATTCCAGGTGGAGTGACCCTCCTTTATTTTAGGCTCTTGTTAAAAGTACACATCTCATTTAAAAACTTCATAGAGTCATTAAAACTGAAGGGTCTCTAGATGCTGAAGTTGGCAACGGCCCCTACTGTGGTGCCTCTGCCTCAGAAAAGATGTCGAGACCAGCTTTTCTAAGGCTTTTGCCTCCCAAAACAGATTATATGTACCAAATCTTCTTTGCCTGTGCCTTCTGGCTCATGACTTCCATTAGTAGCTTTAAGAATTAATAGTGTGATCATGTTCATGTGTTTTTAAGCTGCTACAGTCTAAGGCATGTCTGTAGTTCTGACATGCCTTAGTCTATATCTAATTCTTGTACAGCATTTGGAGATTATCCTTTACAAAATAAAAAAGGTTTTTATCCATTTTGGCTTTGACAGGTTTTTTTTTTTTTTGGGTTTTTTTTTTTTTTAACAGTAAGTAACTTTTTGTCCTTACACTTCAAAAATACAAAAGCAACAAACAACAGCAACAAACATTTAACTTTCCAGAAATGTTTGTGTTATTTATATTATTGGAAGCATATGTATTACTGACTACATAGGTGATCCCATATCATGATTGATTAACTTGCAGTTATTTTGCAAGACAAGGTAGTAATGTGTCCGAAAATCTTCAACCACAGACTTCGTTCCAGAATCATCCTCAATTGGCAATTGATTGAAAAAAGCTTTTAATAGTTGGTGCTGAAAACTGTAGGCATTCCAAGTCAATAACTAATTAACGCTTCCACATGGTATTGGATACAGTACAGCAACTTCAATTCAGTGTGTAAGAGGAGTCTTGATACTTACTATAGAACTACTAAAAAAGTATTGCAATTAACTTGAGACATGAACAAGTTAATAAGTAAATGATAATGTGTTAGGTTAAATTTCTCTAAGATGACTTAATGACTTTTTTGGTTTTGTGTTGCATATGTCACTTGGAAAGAGCCTAATCTTCAAAAGCGGTTAATGATCAAACTCCCACACCTTGTCTTAGGTTGACTACCTAAAATATTTAAGTACCACCTGTTTATATTCTGCCAAGAACTGCTTTTTTGTTTGCAGTTAATTAATGAGGACAAGTAATAATAATACCTAATGTATTTGCTCATGAAAGCATCTGTTAACATAATTGTCTTTTGATGCATTTTTATTAATTAGTAAAATAAAAATGAAGATACTAGCAAGATACTTCAAAACCAAACATCTAGAATCTGAAATGCCATGTTGTAGCAGTACATTACGCCAAGTATTGTAAAATAAATGTATTGAATGTACTTATTGAAAAAAGAAAACTCTTCTACACTTCTGAAGAAATTACTTGTTTCTTGTGTAAATTATTCTGGCCTGGTTGCCTTCATACATAGACAGAACGAAGGGAGCAATGTTTTCAGCTCTAAAGTGACGGTGTTGTGGAGTTAAGAATCTTTCTTAGTTGTACCCATTATACTTTTTTATCACAGTGTCTGCAGAATCTTTATTTTGAAATTTTGGAGGTGCTGGTTTGAAATGAATGACTGCAAAGTATTCTGCAGAAAGAAAGACTTTTCTGGAAAGGAAATGATGTTTTTCTGAGTGAAAGCCTGGAAAGAGTAGAAGCAGTTATGGGTAGGGAAAAATACTTCTTGTGCCCAAGATGGCAGGGTACCTAACAACACTTACAGCCTTTGCTTCCAATATGCCTTAGGCTGTATGGTTGACACTAATACACAAATAACAAATGCTATTCTACAAAGTGAAACTGCTTAATGTTAACAAAAAAAAAAAAAAAAAGGAAAAATGAGTGTTTATCCAGCTGTGTAAATACTGTGGTATCTGAGAAATGAAAATATTCCTCTTTTCCAAGACAAGAAAACTTAACTGTCTTGAAATATACTGTATACATGCAGCAGCTAAGTAACTTGGATAAATGCTTCAGACTCTTAAAAGATAATTTGTGGTCTCCATAACTTTTTAATTGGCGTATTAAATCTTAACTTTAAATAGCTTCTCTTTTCTTGAACCAAGTTCAGGTTTTTAATCTCTGTACTCAAAGCCAATTCTTTCTCTATTGCTCATATACCTTTCCCAGCCTCCATAAACTATACCCATGGCTGCAGACATTTTCCTTGCTCTCTGTCCCTTCCTCCTGCACCTCTTTATATTTTTGATTTTTTTTTTAATGGGTTGGTCTCTGCCCAAAAGAATCTCTCTGCTTACTGTTCTCCAGGTTCTCTCCATCCTTGACACCAAATCCCTGAGACTCATCTTTGCAGTTGCTGTTTCTTCCCTACACAATGTGTGCTGCTCTGTGTTCACTCCTCTGTCTTGTTGCTGCACTGGCATCTCTCAGACTGGAGCTTTCCAAAGCAGGAGCCGTTTATTCAGTACTCTACCTATTGTGTCCTTTGTGTACAAGAGTGGTTGCATAAATGAACAATAAAATGCTTGAATTGTGTTGTTGTGTAGGCAATGTTCACTCATGTTTGGAATAGCAGTATTCTAGACCTGTATCTTTCAGTTGTGTATGGTTGTTAACAAAAGCGCATTATGGATTGAGATTTTTTATGCTTGTTCCTGCCTCATCTGTTAGCAAACTATTTTAAATTGGTGCTGCTTAAGCACAGTAACCTTTACTTTACCTGAAGAATTGTCTTAATGAGAGGGTTTCAAATTGTTTTCAGATGCTGATAATTCTGAATTATTGTTGATTTAAGCATTATGTCTTCAATTCTTCAGTCAGTTCTAGACCATATAGACCTTTATTGTGAGCCTGAGCTTTTGCTGCAGTAAAGATTGGAGCTTATACTACAGAAGGAATACCATAAAAATTTGAATGCCAGCTGAACATTCAGGCTCATTTTCATAGTATTTACTTATAAAATAAGCAGAAAGGGAATGTAGCATTCTTCTAAATTTTATAGAGGGTGCATACATTAAAAATACTTTGTATTGAGAAACATTATTAAATCATAATGTAAAAACATGCCGATGTGCTGCTTAATATCTTAATCTCATTTGTGTGTAGGGTATCTGAAACTGGCAGGTAATGTATAAATCTCAGGCTTCAGAAAACAAGTAGAAATCTTGTAAGTCTATCTGTAAACATTTGGTTACCTTGGGCTAACTTTTTCTTCTACATGAAAATAGCCTAAAAAGACTGAAGAGGATCATCATACTTTGGTTGTCTTTTGATAACATTGTACTATTGAAGTCTAATACTGAAGACTGGTATAACAGTGTATCCAGAAATGTTTTGCTGTGTCTCTTGTTAGGTTCACCACCCCATAAAATCTCATTAATGCCTTTTGATCTAAAGGAACCATTGCAGCCCAGCCTTGAGCACAAGAGCAAACTGTTGGTGCAGGGGCAGAGCACATCAGATACCCAGGAGGCCTGTTTTGCGGGGCACAGTTGTGGAGCTGCAGGCTGTGTGATACTAGACAGCTCTTGAGATGGTGTGCGGGTTCCGCTCTCCTGTAAGTTCTGGTTAATGTTGTGAAACAGTTGCACTTCTAAATAACTGAAAATGAAATTGTAGCCACAATTGTGGCATGCCCTAGGCACAACACAATTACTCCGTAGCTGCTTGTTCAGATGGAGACTCCCTGAGACAACCTCCAGGGGGAAGCTAGGAGAATCTCTTTCCTTCAACTTTGTAAGGCTGGGTCTGAAATACAACTGTTGCTAGAGAACCTGACCATTGGTGCTCGGCTCCCTAAAAATTAGGACCTGAGTGGGCCTCAGGATCCCCCAGGAGTCAGAAATCTGAGAAGTGAGGGAGTAGCTTCAGCGTGAACTCACTGAGAGATGGAGAGAGATGTAATCCAGTGCCTGAGGCGAACACAGTGGTAGTGAATTAGGGAAAGAGTTTCTATTAGGATGGATTTTAAAGGGTATGTTTTGCTTATCTTTGTTTGTAAAGAACATGTCAGCTGAGCACTGGTACTTTGTCCATCTGTTTTCTTTGCAGTTCATAGTTGCTTTTTAGCACGGCAAGCCACATGAGATTGTGCTGCCCCAACTGATATATTAGTAAGTTGTTTGGAACATGGTAACTGGATGGTGAGTTTAAGACCTTACAGTCCAGTGGACTGTTAAATCCCCATTAGTGTTGCTGTAGCTGTCAAGGCTTATATTAGGGTTATAAAATTTCTTCCTGAAGTCTGAAAACTGATCTGCTGGACAAATCATGATGAAAAAGGGAAATTTAACTTAGCCCTAACTGGAAACAGAGTGCTTGCTTCAAGGAGATACTCTGAGAAAGACTATAGAAAGATTTGGGTTAAGTTGTAAATTACCATTCTAGATTATTTCCCCACAAAGGAAAAGTTGATGCTATAGTATAACAGGCGTTTAAATTCATCATGTAGGATCAGATTTTTTCAGTCTTTAGACTCCACATTAAAGGAGGAGGGGAGAAGAGATAGGATTTCACCTTTTTTTCGTTGAGATTGTAAGCATAGAAAGCCAGCACATACGAAAAGTGGATAAAAAAATGTAGCTTGATGCTACAAAGTAATGTATGTAGTAAAGTGACATGAGCTAATTAAACTATATGAAATGTTATTAGATGTAAACCTTTAATTGCTAAAATCCTGTAAAACTTAATGTATTTATTGCTTTTCTAAGTCTTGTCAAAAGTCTATACCCTAAAATAATAATAAAAAAAGTGTTCTGTAGCTCTGTGTCCCTTCAGCTATATTCCCATGTCCATTTGTAGACAAAAAGGGACTTGTAAGAGCCACTCAACATGGAACTAACCTCTCTAGGTAACCATGATACCTTTTTCTTACTCTTTTCATCCTCTGAAATTTACATTAAAGGACTTCCAATATTTCAAGCTAATTCAGTCCATCTAAGCTATCCAAGCAGAAGCTGGTGTATAATGAAAATGAGTTACATTTATATCTGTTCATTTCGTATTATGTTATTTATTGCAGTCAGAAAAGCTTTGTTAATTCTTTGACTCAACCAGACTCTCAGGGGAATGGAGGTATTGGAGTTTTACTGCCAAAGATACTTTGTGAGAGGCAATTAACAAAATGGTTTATGACAGTGTCAGCAGTCTCACTTTCAGTCATTTGTCCTTTGATTGGATAGAGGCTTCATCCTCCTATCTTAATAACCCTACTGAGCCAAGAGGAGTAGTCAGTATATTGTGTAAAACAAATACCAGGATTTGGCAGTGGTGGAATTTGGTGCTGCAACTGAAAGAATTACCAGATATAGCAATTGCAATATCTAATTTTCATGCTGCTGTAACAGAAAGTAATATAGAGTTCCAACAGCTGGATCAGGTGAGAATTGCATCATCTTGTTCCCGCTCCTTTCAAATTCTAGTCTGAAGGTTAGTACAGTCGTAGGCTTTCTTATATTAGTGTTCTTTCAGATTTACTGTCTTTCTGCTCTTTCCTTTAAAAAGGTGAAGAAAGTGATAGTGTTTATAATGTTTCACACATGGAAATATCTTCTCAGTTTACTTGACTTTCAGTAGTTATTCTGAGTAAAGGCCATGTATGATAAGTATCTAATAGGGACTCAGTGGGAGAGATGCGTAGACTTGACTTGGCTGCAGTATCTTGGGGCATTCAGGATGTCTCTTGAAGCCCCAACAGAGTTTGACTGTACTTTTATGGAATGAAATTTATTTATCCATTTCCTCTTTGTAATACATTAAAAAGCAGAACATTCTTCCAGATGATTTCTGAGGTGAGTCTTTGTTCTGTTCCCATATATGATGGGCCTGCACATCTGCACTGCTTAGAAATGAGGTAGCAGAGGTTGAGCAATCTGTTCTGTCCTCTGCTATATTTGATGCCCCCAAAATGCTCAGGCAGGGTCTAAAGACAAGGCCCTAGAAAATTGCTGAGTAGCTTCATGAGTATTTTGCTGGAGTGTGTACTATAATGTGTTAAAAATCCCAGGGGTAATGTGAATTTACTGTATTAAACATTTGCTTTATGACATTTTATCTTTCATTGATAATTTATGATCATATTTTTCTCTTTGTTTCCGCCTTTCCCCTTCTTTGTCCTTCTTAAGGCTACATGTAACATTTAAAGTTCAAGTATGCTATTGCAGCACTAGTACCAACAGAATGCTTTGGATAATGTTGCATAGCAGCACAAAATTTAATTTGTGTCAGTGTTTTGGCATTCTCCTAATTGAGGGTTTTTCATTCTTTTCTTTTTCACTTGAACTGCACTGTCATTGATTTGGGTACACTAGGACATTATGAAGATTGTTATAATAGAAGCAATGCCTAGCATCCAAAGTTGTCTGGAGTTTTCATTTTTGTCTTGCAGTAATTTAATGCTCTGTCAGCCTTAAGAAGGGTGAAAGAAGTGGCGTGTGAAAGGATTGTTTCGTTTCTGAACTTTTATGTAACCCAGAATTATATTCTCCTCTTGTGACTACTTTTATTTCATGTTCCCCTTGTGTTTGCAGTCAATTTTCCAGTGACATTACTACAACTATATTATCCATTGATTAACCAGGGAATAAAGTTTGGTGAATAGTCTTTTCCTGTTTCAACAACAATCAAACACCTTGAGTTTGTGGATTAAATCTGTTTTCTATCAATTGCCTTGGAAACCATTGTTTCAAATTGTTTTTGGAGCAGAGCATTCTTACAAGGAACATGGATATTTTGGCCACATCTGAGGTGTGCCTGGATAGGATTGAGGGGAGTGAATTTAAGGAATTTGCCAGTTGAGGTATATACTTAATTACCTCTCAAGAGAACATCTAACCCGTGAAAAGTGAAGTAAACCAGAGAAATTAGTATTCTGTCTCACCACTGATTTCATTATTGTAAGGGTGGTTATATACGAGAATAACTGAAGTCAAAACACCTTGAATAGAATGTACTGGGCAGTTCTGTGTGTGGTTATATGTAATTTAGTTAACATGAAGGTGGGGGAAGGAGGAAGGGTCTCTCTTTCCCATGGTGAAATATATTTGTTCTAGACTCTGGACTTCTAGGCTGATGCTGTCATCTCAAATATGTGTTTCCAGTGTTAAGCATATAGCTATGTACCTGTTCAGCCAAAGGTGCAATACAAACACAACAGGGCGACAGAGATTCTTTGTGTGCATAAACTGTACTGCCACTGCATTCAACAGCAAACAGTGTTTCCAGAGTGGACTTTAACTGCCTACGGGGGGCGGTAGAGAAGATGAGGTGTGCAGAGGAAGGAGAAGGGGGAACACACGATTCAACAAGAGACATTTTATTAGGTGATGGGAAACTTATTTTTCATCAGCCAGTGCCAGGAAATGCCCACCAGGAAGGCCGAGGAGCTGCCGTCCTTCAAGAATTACAGCTCTCTTGGTTATGACACTCAGCAACCTGATGCAGCTTCAAAGTTGACTCTAGCTTTGAAGTTGACCCTGTTATGAACAGGATTGGCATGAGATGACCTCCAGATGTCCTGTCCATCCCAAAGCATTGTATGATTTTGCCTGATCCTCCAGGTAAGTATCCAGATTCATGGGCTGTTTAAAATCAGTCTGTAATGAAGCCTGCATAGTCACATCTTTGCTGTTGTTATAGGCTACGTAACCTCAAGTTTATTTCAGGGACCTTTTTTAGATGTGTGCATATCTGTGGTTGCACTACGGACATAGTTTTAGTATTTCTGCATTCTTTTACTTTTGCTTTTTGTACAGAGAAAAGTTTTATAAAAATACATAAACATGAAAGATTTCTTTGGTATGAAAACAGTACGTTTCCCCTCTCAACATGTAATGGATACAGGCAAGGAATGTGTTTAACCAAAATCTTTATCTGAGGCATTCCAAAGAAATATTTCAGATATTTTACGTGCAGTTTGTTCCAACTTCCAGCTAGTGATAGTTTTTACCATCAGTCTCCTTTTTAGATATAAACAAGTTTTGCATTTAGTTGAATAATATACCACTTCAAAGCATTTTGCATTCCTTGTAATTTTGCTGCCTTTTTAGTTAATGCAGCTTTATATTTGGTCTTTCTCAATTTGATAATATCTGTAGAAACGTTAGTGATTTGAATGGAATGATAAGTATCTTGATGAGCTTTGTTAATGACACTGCTTTGCAAGGTCAATCATATCAACAGTGTAGAGAAACAGTGGAAGTAAACTGTATGGGTTATGAGGGTATGCAAAAAATATAATGGGATAGGGTGGAATTTTTTGAAACTTAAGGATAACAGCTGAAAAAAACAAGTTGAAAGTGTTCATGTAATCAAAGCAGTGACTGTTAATATGAGTTTGCAGTGTGTATGGCTGACAGCTTTTCTATATGTGTTTCAATATATGTAAGGTAATTAAAATGCAAATTATAATGATTTGGAGGTTTGCAGTGCATAATAAAATCTTTTAAGAACCATTTAATTTTTAAACCCTACCTAAATTAGATCAGCTGTTATCCAAAAGCATTGGTACCAGTGTGACAGTATACTGATCTGAAGACAATTTATTAAAAACTGTTTTTTTACGAAAACAGTTTGAACAGTGTTGACATAAGTCAGGAAAGTTCCCACATTTCCTTGCAGATGAGAAGAACAAAAGTTTCGTTTGAAAATTTCTGTGACAATCTGCAGCTCCCTCCTAATCCTGAACCTGAAGGCTCAGTGGTCTTTTGAGTAGCGTCTGTGGAGTAGAACACTGTCATCTCTCTTAGGACCTTTGTCATTTGTGGAGCAGTGTGCTAGAAGCTAAGATAAAATCACCACTGCTCTTGTTTTGACTTGTGAAATGAGAAGTACGTTTATGTACCAACACTGTGCTGTTTACAATTGCTTTTTTGAAATAATTGAGACTTGAAAAGACCCCATCACAAGCCAGTTTCTTTAATTGTGGTGGCAGCTTTTATCTGGAAGACTTTCAATCATCTCTTTTACAATAGAAGCCTCCTAATTTCAGATTATTCTTTGTCCAGTGATACATTCCAAAAGGGAAGCACATTTGTTTGGATATAAACAATAAAGAATGGTGTATGGAAAGTGGTATGTCCCTATGGACGTTTTCTCACAGGACTGTAATTCTGCACCGAATCTCTGAAGAATTGTGTCACCACGGTACTTAAGGCGATAACAACAATAACCATTAAAACTAAAGTATTGCCATCTATTGTTAGGCTGTTTTTCCTGTTTTGATCCATTATGCTCTTTCAAGACCATAAATGGTTTCTTTTCCTTCAGCATTTCTTCAAATATACTGCCTAAATATTTAAATAGGAAGCATATTGATTAAGATAACACAGATGTCCATAGGAGTCCCATTCATGACACTTATTTATGAAAACATACTTCTTAGCCCAACATTTTCATTTCTCTCTCACCAAGATCTGTTAATTGCTTTATTCCCACTTTCTGCTGATATAGGAAAGTAAATACTATTATCCATGCATATTATTTGTAAAGAAACCATTATCAACTACATCCCTTTTTGCAGATGTTTCAGGTTTTTGCTTCAGTTATTTGTTGCTATTTACCTTGCTCTTTTTGCAAATGTTCTTTAGACAGTACAGCCTCAACTGTATTTCTCAGCAGGGATTTGTCTCTTAATTTTTATAGCTGATCTTAAGTGTGAGGTTTCTAACTCTTACTGTTTCTGTTGTTTCTGTAGTAACTAGATAGGTGAAGATGCAGCGTCATCACTTTGCTTCACAAATGGTGTTTTGTGTTCTCAGCAAAGGGGGAGTTTGAGGAAAATAGGCTATTAATTGGGATGTAACTGGTTCAGAAGTGTAGTACTTGTTAAGTTACCTTTACCCTTTATTAAAGAATTATTTAATGATTTTAAGCAGGGCATCGCAAACTTGAATAAAATTCTGTTGTCTCAGAGACAGATATGATTTACTCTAAGTATGTGTCAGGTTCTGGTCTCTTAGCTGCTTGGGCCTTCATGGTTTTTTCCTCCTAAAATCCTGGTTTTTTAATAGTATGAACGATGTAGTAGGATTTGTTTCAGGAACTAGACAGGTGCTTATAACCTGCATGTAGCCTGAACGTACATGCAGTGCAGGGCTTTTTAATTTATCAGATTCCCACTTTTTAAATCTGATTTTTGCAGCTGTATAGTAACTATATTATACTAGACTGTAGTTCTATAGTAGACTATTAAGTGTTGATTTCAGAGTAAAATGTTTTGATACTGAAACTACTATATATCCAGAGATTAGACTAACACATTCTGACTTCTCCAGAAAGCAGAAGTTGTTTGCATTCCCTTTAGCAGTTCTCTCTCTTACCTCATGATGGAAACATTAATTACCTACTTCCTTGTGGATTTCTTATGCCAAATTAATCCCTCTGAAATAACCCAATGTCTTTCCTCCATACCTGAGCACCTGAAGTTCTGCTACTCTGCCTTGGTGCCAAGCATTCCTGATCCATGAGGGTTTGGTTGCGCTCAGCATGGCTTGTGTATCATGAGGACTCTGGGGGAGGTGAGGAGTTTTACTTTACAGTGTGTAACCTACTATTATATAAAATAACCACACACAAAAAATACCTAAGTTTTAAGCTCCCCTGAGGCTGTTTATTTTTATTAAGTAAAAATTCATGGCTACACGAGGTGGATAATGTTTGTCTCATCTCAGAAGGATAGGTCCTATCAAGATAGTGTTATTCTTAAGTGGTTCATTGTACATAGTGTACATACAGTTGAAAATGCTTTCCTAACCAGAATAGCTCTGATTAGCAAGGGAATTTGGAAAGTTGTTACCTTTTTAATAGCTGATAATCAAGTGGTTAATTTGCTGTCTTGGAAAATAAGGAGTTCAGATGTTTTCTCCTTCTGACTTAAGGAACAAGTTTGAACCAAGACTTCTCACCTTGCAGGAAGCTGCCATGGTGCAAGCTGTTACTGAGACAACAGCCTGGGGATCAGTGAGGATCCTGCAGGCATCAGGATGCCATCCATAATATGCCTGTCGTCTCCACATTGGTGGTGGTATCTCAGGAGAAGCACTTGCTCTTTTGGAAATAATACCAAGTTTTCAACTGTTTCCGACTTTATTCCTTCTCTGTGTTCCCTCTCTCTTTCACTTGCCATGACTCTCTCAGATGGAGAGATTCACAAGAGCTAATGAACATGAAATCTGGTAAGTTTATAAATCAGCGTGCTTCTCTGCTGGCTTTCTGAGCAGGGTTCTGATCCTCAGTGGATTACATATTTAAATTTTAAATGAAGCAACATCTCTTCGAAACATTCTGATGTAAAAATACATTCATGGACAAATCCCTTTCTTTCCACAGATTCTAGTCAAATGTATCCACTGTATGTATAGGGCCATTAAGTTGCTTATGGATTCACAGTGTCTTATTGAGGCTGAGGGAGCTGAGACTGTTCAGCCTCAAGAGGAGAAGGTTTAGAGAGGATCTTGCCCATGTGTATGCATACCTGATAAGCAGGAGTAAAGAAAACTGAGCTGGACTCTTCTCAGTGCTATCCAGTGACAGTTTGAGAGGCAATAGGTGTAAATCAGATGTATGAAGAAATTGTTTTTCACTGTGAGTGTGGTCAAACACTGGGATGTTGTTGAGAGTTATCCTGAGATTAAAAAAGGAGAAATAAAAGAGGCAATGGCAAAGATGAGGAAAGAGAGGCTGTGACTGGAGCCAGGGAAGAAGCACTGTCTCGCACTGGGGGTGAGGTGGGAAGGGGTTTTTTTTGGTTGGTTTTCCTTTTAAAAAATGCTAAGGATTTGTAATTTTGAGCCAAATTAAGTTTGTGTGTCTTATTTCAGGTAAATAGTGGCAAGTGTTACGAACTTAGAAATTGAGATTATGATGTTGGCTTTCTGGACATCTCTTCTAGATTCTTGAACAACTCCTGCTCAAGCAGACCTCTTCAGGCATTAGCGATTTTAAATATAATTAATGTTCAGATGAACCTTCCAAAAATTCTCCTTTGAATGCATCTCTTCATTCAAATAGCTTAATATTTTCAAACTTGTTTACTTTTTTACAGCTGTTAACACAATAGGGGAAAAGGTTCCAAGGAATGACTATTGATGTCTGAGGGAACCTAGGTCCTAATTGCAGAACAATTGCTGTGATGTCATGTGCAGATTTTATATGGCGTTCACTAGAGGCTGTTTGTGAACAACTGCAGATTGCATAAAATGCCTATAAAGGTTTTGTTCTACTCCAAAGCTGCTGTCTACACTGTCAAAAGCTTGTGGTTGTAGCTGTCTGTACATACTTCTTTTTTAAGTGAATTCTCATAGCATGAAATCAACTTAGTTTGTGGAAAAAAGTACTTTCGCCAATGTGATTTTAATCATTCATACACCAAAGCCAAGCACAGCTCCAAAAATGTAGTTATATATGATGATAACAAAAGCAACTCTTATCTGTGCATTTGAATACCAAGATTTGGCATAATTTTAAATATGTTATATGAGCAAAAGTAGTTCTTGCCAGATCACTGATGTGTAGCATAACTGTTATCCTGCTATAAAATTTTCCTGTAGAAGAGCATCTCACCAGTGAATGTGACCATTCTGGTAAAAATGGGAATGCAAACTTAGTTAAAGATTGTATTTCTTACAGTGAAATGTCAAAGCCCTTTACTATTTTTTTTTCTAATTGTGAAACTGGTAACTAGGGATAAAAACTAAATGGCATGAAAACATAAAGGTATGGTGATTTTAAACTTCTAGGGGTATTCGTAGAAATGTTTTCATTATAGAATAAATGTATTCTTGAAGATAATCATCAAAGACTGGTGAACTAAATATCCTGCTTTTTGTTTTCCAGAAACCAGCAAACATTCTGGTAATGGGTGAAGGTCCTGAAAGAGGAAGAGTCAAAATAGGTAAACATTTTGAAACAAATTCATTGCACAGCTAAGGAATTACTTAAAAATGCATCTTCAGTGTAAGATGGAAACAAATCTTCATTGTTCTTGGAGCATATGTATGCACAATATCTAGTTCAATTTTAAGTCTTATTCATTGACTTTACAGGCTTGAGAGATTCCAAACATAGACAAAAGATGAGATAAAAGTGTCTGTAGATACAAGAAAGTAATAACAACGTAGAACAATGGCTATAGTCAGGGTTCTTTTCACTCCTATTGTGATTAGTTAGTACAACTTTGTTATTTATATATTATATTTGTTCTTAATTATTTGTATATAAATAACATCAATGCATGTGTTTGTAGAGGTCCAAAGGTTTGCTGTGCAAAAGGCTATTTGACATCAAGGTGGGAAACACGTGTAATTGTAATGGTCTTTATCCAAAATCTAATTACCTCTTTAGATCATAAGCCTTAGTCATGTGGATGTAAAGTTTTTAATAAAGCATGTGGCAATCATTGAGAAAGTAACATACTGGAGCCTCTTTTCTATTAATCGACGTCTGTATTTTGAAAATATTCAGCTAATCAGTTTTGATACATATGCTTGTATTAGTATGGGTAGCTGCAAGAAAATTATACTTTGCATTTTATAACTTTGGAAACAAAGATTTAAGTGAAGTTGTATAAAAGATAAGTTTCACACTTGGATTAAAATGTGTGGCTTTGAGTGTAGACCCAAATTTGTATTTTCCTGTCTAGCATTTCTTAAGGTTACTTACAAGGTTGTTTCTAGAGGGAATTTTTGAGTTATGTAAATTAAATGCTTACATTTAAAATATGCTTCTGCAACAGTGAACACTCACTGATTTCATTGGTTACAGTTAAAACCTTTTTCCTGCTTCTGGAGGTTGTTCCTCCAAATTATGTCTCAGGTACACCTACAAAAATAGTACAAAATAATCTACATTGCAGTCGTTTTGGTTTTGCACTGTGGGTGAATATTTAACAGTCACAAAGGCTCACAGTTCTGTAAACATATATAAAAATGAAAGAGAAAATGTGCATTACAGATCTGTTATTGATTCCAGTTAAACAGGTTTCTGTTACAGTACTGTTTAAATCAATAGGCATCTGTGTCATGTAAAGTTTTACAATACCATGATGAAAGCACTTAAAAGTCCAACATCATCCTTCATAGTCTTATAAATAAAGTAAATGGAATTTAACCTTAGATAAATTTTTTCCCAGTATTGTTATGAATAACTTGTTGCTTTCTTAGAAACTTGGTTTGTAAGTTTTAATGTTTTTTGAGCTTGTGTTATAATTGCTTTTAGTCAATACTGTTAAATTCTGATTTCTTTGTATTAAAATTTTACATGTTCTCCCCCTGCTGCTGCCCTCAGCTGATATGGGTTTTGCAAGATTGTTCAACTCACCTTTGAAGCCATTGGCAGACTTGGATCCAGTTGTGGTGACATTCTGGTACAGAGCTCCAGAGCTATTACTTGGAGCCAGACATTACACAAAGGCTATTGGTAAGTTCCTCTGTAAGAAAGAGTTTTTGCTTTAAGTTTTGTAAAGGAGGGTAGCCTTGTAGTAGATATGATGATCAACTAACCAACTGTTTTTTTTTTTCCTGAAGTAGTAGCAGATGGCATATGATCCAATCCGTAAAAGATTAATCCAAATTGAAACTTTGAGGACTGTGCTTTTATTTTTCAATATAAGTTAAGGTTAATGTTAGACATTTTAAGTTTTTTCGTTCTGTTTTTAAAATAAAAATATTCTTTTCACTGTCTTATGTGGTTTTCTGATATGGGGTTAGAAATCTTGTAATCTTGTAAACCTTCAAAAGGGAAGGCTGTTTAAGTGGTGTTCTTCTAGGGTGC
Source organism: Coracopsis vasa (assembly GCA_026283785.1). NCBI lineage: Eukaryota > Metazoa > Chordata > Aves > Psittaciformes > Psittacidae > Coracopsis > Coracopsis vasa. The sequence goes on from JANHGB010047900.1 coordinate 19,782, forward strand.
TTCATGTCCAGATGCTTTTATGAAGTGTAGCTGGATAAGGAGAAGCGCTGTCTCGTGTACTGTGCGCAATCTTCAGATCATCCACTCCTGACAACTTAGGAAGCTGGAAGTTCAGGAAATGCTGGTGGCCAGGCTCTTCCAGCTTAGTAAGTTCCATAAGCACAGTCAACTTTAATGCCTAGCTGTTTAGAGAATGAAAACACTGAGATGCACAGGAACCATCCTGTCTGCATGATTAGGTTATATATTGAAGAGAAATGCAAAGGAAATGGTATACCTTTGTTAATGGGGTTAAATCAGTCCTATGTGTACAGAGGTGGCTTTCTTGGTAGTTGCAGGCATGTTCCTGTTAGAGAAGCTCTTGGAGATGCTATGTGGGCCTTTGTTCAAAGAGTTATGAAACACGTGTGTTACACTAGCATCTCAGTTGGTGGACCAACATATCCCCAACCAGTTCTTCCTTCTTCCAGAGTAACTGATCTGAGAGATGATACATGTAACATCTGCATAAAGAAATTTAGCCCAATATGCTCCAGAAATCTTTGCAAAGTCCCTGAGCTGATGCTGTTTGTGTCCTCTTTCTTCTTCATGGTGCTGCAGAGTCTGTTCACCACCTCCCACTGCTCCTTTTGTTGGTAACTCAGTGCCTAAACCAGAGGGTTGTCTGTTCTAAGGCCATTGTCACCCTGAATTGTGAGTTCTGGGTGGCAGCACCCACCCTCTGAAGCTCTGTCTCAGTTGAGGCTTCTGATTCCCTAGGATGTCTTCCTAGGGTGCTGGAGATGGAGCCTTATAGTGTTTCCCCTTCATGGTTGTGGCACAATCCCATGTTGTCTGAAGCAGATTCTTAGGGCCTCCTTTTCAGCTGCCACCATGTAAACAGGGCTGCTAACTTCTAAAGTCTCTGTTTGCTGCACCCTGTAGTGAGTAAAAACAGTTACTAGAAGTGTTCAAAGAAAATGCTAACAGTATTGCTTAAACTGCCCTGACTATTGATTTTGTAGAACACAAGTGAGTGGACCAGATTACTGACCTCTGTGTGTGGTACTGGGGAGTTACCTTAACTGACAGTTACATAGTTTTGATAGATAGTATATTGTTTGCAGATTTAGGTGACTGATACGTACCATTATCTCAGGATATCTCTTTGAAGAATGAATTAGTATAATGCTATTGTTTTTTTAATTATGTCATAAATTACTTGATTCTTGCCTTGAGTGATCCGTAATCTACACTACAACACAGAGAAGGAGTCCCTGTGAAACTCTAGAGGATGATTTCTAGGGAGATCTGGTTTTACTAGTAGTTTATTATTTCTGAGGCTTTTATTTCTTGTATCGGACCCACACCAGTGAATCCCCAGGAGGGGTGCAAATGGGTTATATAATACCTGGTGTGCAGTGTGAGTGCTGAGGGCACTCAAAATGGTTTGGGCAGCAAAGTAAAAATTACAGAAATGAAAACAAGGAAAGCTTCAAGATAAGGTTTGTAGGCTGACTGAAGCATTAGAAGAGCATGTGACTGAAAAGAATAAAAGTACATGGAGGTGATCTATGTGCAGCTTTAAGGCAAAGGGAGGAAGCGGTAACAAAATGACAGCAGTGATTTTTTGCAGTTTATGAGTCCAGACTTGTATTTTGCTTCTAGCATTATATGCACTTAAAAGAAGGTAATCTTAATGAGCTAAGCACACTAGTGAGAGTTTAAGTTGAATGCTAATGTTTTTGGCAAAGGATGCAACTCTTAAAGCTCTCTCTCTCAAATCTCTGTGCAAGAAATAGAATTTTAACATCTCTTAATATTACATAAATCTCAGGAGCCTTAATGCATTGCTTTTGATAATAACTCATAAATTATATAAGATTCTCATTTAACTGTTTCAGTTGGAAATAATAATATAGAAAAAATGTGGTTAGATACAACAATTTATGAAAAAGGAAAGGACTTGTTATTTGGTATAGCTGCTTATTTTCCACAGTTGTTTTCTCATGCCTTTTATATAGTGTATAATTTTGTATAATTTTAAAATATCAATAAAATCAGGCTAAAAGCAATATCATGCCAGCTTTAGTCTATTCTCTTACGATTTTGTCATTGTGAGAAATATTTTTCTTTGAATGGGCTAGAAGTGCATTGTCATCAGTTCCCTACTGCAGCACGCTGGATATTGTCCAACAATTGCTGCATAATTCAGATGTTTGCTTAGGTTTTTACTGGCTTAGTCTTAATTTTATTTTATTTTCAATGTATTTTCATAGAATAATCATAGAACCATAGAATCATAGAATAATTAGGGTTGGAAAGGACCTTAAGATCATCTAGTTCCAACCCTCCTGCCATGGGCAGGGA
>JANHGB010047900.1:22230-33838 GCA_026283785.1 Coracopsis vasa
ACTCCAAGTGAGGTCTCACGAGAGCAGAGTAGAGGGGCAGGATCACCTCCTTTGACCTGCTGGTCACGCTCCTTTTGGTGCAGCCCAGGATAAGGTTGGCTTTCTGGGCTGCAAGCGCACACTGAAGCCAGCTCATGTTCATTTTCTCATCTACCAACACCCTCAAGTCCTTCTCTGCAGGACTGCTCTGAATCTGTTCTCTGCCCAACCTGTAGCTGTGCCTGGGATTGCTCCAGCCCAGGTGTTTTATATATTCTGTATCTAGTACTCTCTTCCTTATCTTAGCTTCACATGTAATTTTAATTATTAGCAATGTATTCATAATATCCTGGACACTGTCTACTATAGTGTCCATTTTGGTTTTGTTCTTCTAATAAAGCCTTGCTTGCAAGTAAAATAATTCTCATAGATGATCAAAGAATGAAATTAGAATTTGACTGTTGTCTCATTCAGGATTTTTGTCCTTGTTTTCTGGGCTTGATCTTAGTTACATTTTGTGGGTTTAACTTTAGGAAAAAATTGGACTTAAACACAGTCTGTTTAGAAAGAACTATGTGTTATGCAAAAAAATATATAAATATATTTCATTAATTTAGAGGTAGTTTTTCAGTGACATTTTCCCCTTTATTTAATTTGTCCCTTAATACTAATGAAATAGTCTACTGTTCATTTATTTGCTTGCAGAACAAGTAGTTGTTCATCACATATATAACATAATTTTTTAAAGAGATACAGGAGTTAGGAAAATAGTGTTGCTGAAAACCAGAAATAGCTTCTACTTTCTGCATGTTTAAAGGATAGTAAAAAGCCCATGTTAGGGTTTCATGGGGAATAACATTTAGTTTCCTGAACTGTGAACATTTATAATCTAAGCCATAGTTGTTAATGAAGTTTCCTATATAATCTGCTACCATAGTTACAAGCAACTAACTTACCAGATAAATACAAATTGGGAAAATGGTGTTGTAGAAGCCAAAGGTCACTCTACATTATGTTACCTCAATATAAATCTCTACTAAATTCAGTGTAGCCTGTGGAAGTTGGTCCCCATTTCCAGTACCATAAATTAAAAGCAGAATCTGTTTCCATGTGTTCATCAAATCCTAATACTTTTGCAAAGAAGTAAAACATCCAGATAAAAGTAACCTGAACTGCAAAAATATAAAATGCTTGCAATCATGGACACATTGATAAAATTACCGAACTTTTAGAAAGTCTCCAGCAGAGAAGAAAATGCGTTTATACTCAAAATACTAAAGAAACAAGGATGAAGTAAGTGTCAAGGTACAGTGCTCCTTTCATTTATAAGCAAAGTCTTCAGTGCTGTAATTTTAAGGAAAGTAAAGGAAATGGCTGTGGTAAAACGAAGGAAAAGGTAAGCTGGCTTTCAGCTTGAAAGGAGACATTAATCAGGTTTTTATTTTTATTTTTCACTCTGGGAACATCAAAATAGAAAAGGATAATTTAGCAAGGAACTGGTAAGGACTAGTAAGAACTCCTTCATTATAGGCTAAGAAGACATGTGACAGTCTTTACTATGATTCATTCTGGGGCAACTTGTAGCATGATATCAAAGCATAATTAAGGCTTATTTTTTGTCAAGTTGCAGCTTGTATAGTTAGCAGTGCTATCAAACAAGAACATGTTATCTTACCTCTCTTTGCCACTCACATTAATTAAAGAAAAAGTATATTTGATTAGTGGCACCGGATGGCTTATAGTATTCTAGATGGGTGGATTTTGTTGGCAAAATTTTTCTTCAGAGTGATCATTCAACCACCCGTTAAGCAAGGCTTAAAGCATTGTTCTGCACTGGAAAAGGATGGAGTTATTTAGTGTGAAAAATAGATCTGGGAACCTGAGAAATCTGTATTGCTTAGTTACCTTTCCTTACTTGTCTAGTTTGTAAGTCAGCAGGAATGTCAGAAATGGCCATGTGGCAACTGCATTTACCAGCCTGAACAAGATTTAGGTAAATAGAAACTGTAACTCAAAACTTGGGCAGCACACTGCCATCTCATTCTATTTCCAGACTAACATATGGTTATGGAAGCTGGAAACATGTGAAAGGTATAAGCAGATATCAAAATGCCTTTGAAAGCAAATGTCACAGGAAAATATTAGGTATATCAGAGGGAATGAATTTATAATGAATGCTGGGATCCATCAGAGTTTCAACAACTCCATTTGACTTCATGCAGGAAAAAAATAGGGGAAAATTTCATACGGTATATTATGTAGGATTTGGGATGGAAATATGTGCATATGTGTTCCATATTGCCTATGCGGCGAGTCCCACACGTTCTGAGTGCGTCAGATGTCCTTGCTGTATGCACACAGATTGTTGGCATGCTGGATGGGCTGTAGGGCCTCTGGAAATCTTGGACCAATGCCTAAAGCTCTTTTGGTCTCTTGTTCTTGTAGGGTTGGGAAGAAGGAGTTAAAAACTTAAGACCTGTCTGGAAAATCTGGTAAACCAGTAATTATAAAAGGAGTCAACCAGAAGATTGAAAAGTCTTCAGGAAAGATGTACAGGGGAGGTTCCTACCTGTGGGCTGTGGAGCCATGGGAATATGGGCACTGGTTTTAAACATCTGTGAGTGATAATTAAGAAGGGCAGATATATAGTCAGTCAGCTTCTGTTTGCTGCATAGGGGTCCATGTTCCTATTTGTGAGAAGTTGTGATTTTGGGGATGGCGTTGTGGAAAAACTAGAAAAGTAGAGAAGTTTAGAAAATATTAATTCATGTGCTCTGAAAAGAAAAACTTGGGCTACAGCAGGAGGGGAGCCTTGTTCATGCCCTGGGCAATGTTATACAACATGGGAAGTAATTGGATTCAGATGATACTTTGTGGTAAACTTGTTTTGGCATGTGGTAAACATTCTTCATTTTGATTATCACAGTTGTTTTCATGCTTTTTCTGAGAGGCAAAATATTTTACTACCAAAGATTAATTATTGCTCTCTTATCTAGTTACTGTAGGTGCTGGATGATTTACTGCTGGTTTTTCCTCTTGCTTGACAGTGATCTCTAAAATCTGTACAAGTTTCTTCTTCAAAAGGAGAAAAAAAAGAAAAGAAAAAGAAAAGAAAATCGTTTGCTATACTCCACAATCTTATCACTGCAATTACCTAAGAAATGTGAAGTTTTATAAACAATTATTAGGTCAGTTACATTTTGAGGCTACTTTAGTAAGTATTTTGAGAAGCTTGAGATGCTGACAACAACTCAAGGAATATCATCCACAGGATTCATAGAATCACAGAACAGTTAGGGTTGGAAAGGACCTTAAGATCATCTAGTTCTAGCCGTCCTGCCATGGGCAGGGACACCTCACACTAGACCATGTTGCCCAAAGCTCTGTCCAACCTGGCCTTGAATACTGCGGGGATGGAGCATTTGCCACTTCTTTGGGCAATCTGTTCTACTGCCTTACCACCCCCACAGTAAAGAACTTCCTTATATCTAACCTGAACTTCCTCTGTTTAAGTTTAAATCTGTTACCCCCTAGTCCTATTATTGTAACATATTTGAATACATTAACTGTTTTGAGATCTAGTATACTAGTTCCTGCCGCCTTCTAACTGTTCTTCCTTCTTCTAACTGTTCTTCTAATTGCTCTTCCTTCTAAAATAGTGTTGATTAGCTAGTACAGCTGGCATCTGTTGCCAGCTCTGAAGAGTCTGAGAGTTGTGTCTGAGTGTGTACTAGCTTAATAGTCAGGAGAATTGTTAACAGTGCAGTGTGTTAGACCTGTCTCTGCTGTTGTAAAACCAATGGAGGTACACTAATGTGAGACAGAGAGTAAAGTTTCATCTCTTACTATAGTAAGCTGGATCTCAGGACACTTGGATTTAAATACTGATTCAGTCCCAAGTGGTTTATGTAGCATACAGCATGTAATTTAATCCATCCCATGTGTTTTATCATTATCTATAAAGTGGGGATGCTACTTAATGGTACTGTCCTGAAGATAAAATCTGTTAATAGTAATAGGGAACCCCAGTACAAGTGTGTTATGAGTTACGTTTGTTAACTCAGTGAATGGATTAATTTGTCTGAGAACCTGGGATGTCACTTAGCATCTGCAGTTAGCTTGAGAAATACACACATTCTGGACATCTAAAAAAAGTGGAAAACAAAACCATTGAATTTTCAGTCACAACTAGAATTTACAAATTGTCCTACTTAGGTTACTCTGTAAATTAACCTGTAAACTTCTGCCCATAGTCACCCAATACTTTTTCACATGTTCGTGATTCTCTACCCTTGCAAAACATACAAAGGGACGAACTAGGTGCTTTTGCCTTTTCATTCAGTATTTTGACAGATTTGCTATTGCGTGATGATGATTATGACTTAACTGTATATGGATTATTTTAGAGCAGGAAAAATAAAATAACATAAAAGTACTTGGAAGGCAGAATATCCTCTGTACTAATAGCTTTGTGATTCAAAGCCACTTTTGAGCAAGAGGTGCCTTCAGAAATCCACCTGTGCTTAGTTCCATGTACATCAAAAGCTGTGGGCCAAAATCCTCTCCCTGCCAGTAATAGTCTGTTCCCTGTCTTTTTCCTTCTAATTATTTTCCACTCAGAGTATCAACTTCATGTTCTTCCCAACTCCTGATAACCATAGGGCCTCTTGTATGAGCAAGCATTTCATTCCCTAGTATCTCAGTGACTTTGCCCTTTACCAGGCAGATGAGCTTTGCAGCAGCAGGATTGATTCTCTAACCTCCACAAGCAACCTAGGCTGTGAGCTAAGCTGAAAAACAAAGATTTAGTGTAGTAAGGGACGAGTTGTTCTTGCAATGTCTGTCATAACCCAGAGCAAATAATGGATCCTAATGTGGAAATGGAATAGGAATGATGACATGAGAAAGCAAGACTCAGTATTTAGAGAAGGTTAGGAGATGCATTTTGCCTACTTTCTCATCATAGTCAATTCCGTTCTGTACATGTCAGTTGGGGTATATTGTGATTCTTTGTGATATACTGCAAATACGTTATTTCTTTTGTATATGAGCATGAATGAGATGAATGATTTGGTGTGGAGTTGAACTAGCAGCTCAGAGATGTTTGACTCAGTTTTGTATTTTTTTAAGGCTTCTTTTACAAAGCAGTGGACTAAAGGATTATTTCATTTTCTTAAATGAAACATGAGGTTGCCATTTAAAGATCCAGAAGGTTGTCCGTTGTAAAACCTGGTTCCGTAAACATTTTATCCTCACTAACTAGTGCTCTGTTTACTACCATATCTGAAAAGTTCACTCACAAAAGTTGACTTTGGCTGAAAACCAAGTATCTACTATCATAACAAGATGCATACTTCTGGTGCAGAGGAATTTTTTTAGCTAATCTATCAGCTTGATCTTCAGGCAGAATTATTTCAGCAGTACCAACTGAAACTCGACACTGCAGCGTTGACTGAGTAGAATGGCTTGTTCTCAGGACAGGTGGGATTGCTTCGCAAGTAGACTTCTTGGCAATAGCTGTGACTGACAGCAGATTTACATTTCATAATAGTTTATTTCATTGCTTATCCAATGGAGTTGCTTATATTTATATTGGAATTATTGCCAGCGCTTTATTAGAAATAGCTGTAAGGCTGAACCCCTTAGTAACAGAAATTAGCATACTGTACAGCACTCTGTTTAGGACAAAAAAGCTTCTCTGTGCTAAGAGGCAAGATACCTTCATGTGCATTCCTCTCTGACTGAAATAAGGTAGGTATCAAAAGCTTTAATAACTCCCAGAAAATACTGTCATGGCTTGTGAATTGGAACAGGCCAGGAAAATGCTCTTCACACATGTTCCTTGTTATAACTTGATATGCCAGATAGCAGGCCTTTTGCTCACCTTATGTTAGCTCTGAAGGTGTTGACATGTTGGACCTAGTAAAAAGTTGTAATAGTTAATGACAGAAGCCAAGTGAGAGCATACAACAGATTATAAACTCACTGTCCCTCTTCATTTAGTATGGAGTTAACCTGCAAAGAACTCTACTGTGTGTAGAAAAGCTGGTTTGTTAAAATAGTCTGCATTTGATTAGGAAAAAGTATTTCTCATTCAAAAAATATGTACTGCTCTCTTCTCATTTGTTATAGTTCAGAAGAGCACAGAAGATAGCAACAATTTGCTAATATGCTATGCTATTTGTATGAAATAGATTATATGATATTGGACACTTACAGTGATGGAACAAGATGGGGAAAAAGAAATGGTGGAGGAGGGGGAAATTAATGCTAAAGCACCATGGTTGGGAATCAGGAGCTCCTGGCTTTCCAGTCCTATGATTAGATGTTACTATCAATCAATTGTTTTTTCCAGTCATTTTTTCATGTGATAAATTGCAAATACAAAGCTGTGGATGTTCCCTGAAGAGCTTTGTAAATACTATTGTACCACGCAGCAGCACATCTTGACTGTTCTTCATTCTTTCATCGTTACAGGAGGAAATGGTAACAATTTCTGTATTAGATCTGCCTAATGCTTTGCAGGATAGAAGAAACTTGTGACCTTTGCAATGAGAAACTTTCATACTTCCTTTACTTGTTGCAGTTGCTTGATACTTGGTAGGGGGAAGTAGCCCTGAGGCTATGAAGCTGCCTTTTCTGTCACCCATTACATTCCTGTGCTTTTGATGAGTTGTCACTGAAAGAGCATTTCTCTTTTTACTTTTGTTTCCCTGAAAAACTTTGGCAGCCTGCCAGGGTACCTCTTGGACCCTCTGAGGTATAAGCACTGCTGTTGCTGGAGCAAAAGTAGCAGTACTGCATCTTCGAGATACAGGAATTGGCATAAAGGTAATAGCCCTTCGCCATCTGTAATGCATCTGGTAATTTAGGATTAGGGAGAAGATGAGGCTGTGACACACTTTCCTTGCCAGAACTCAGTGTTTGTCCCAGTGACCTAATTTCCCTGCTCTAAAGCAACATCACCTGAGGCTGGAGCCCACCCCAGTTTCTGGAAGAACTGAGGGAAGAAAGAGGATGGAGCCATCACTCTGTTCTGGATTCATGCAACCACCACTCTGTGCTGTCTGTCAAGGATGTTAGCCTGCTCTACTGCTAGCTAATGTAGTTAATCTGTAGTTTATGCAGTATTAGTCTTGGTGACACAAGTGAAGAGTTAAAGAATTGCTGGTGAAAATGTGGTATGTAGGATTTGGGAGCAGGTAGGGGAGGAGTATTTGGGAAGACAAGCACTGAAAATCCTTACAAATCCTTTCAGTATAATGTTGGTAAAAGTTGAATTCTTGCGCTCTGTGTACAGTTGTTAAGATTGCATTTTCCCCACCTTGAGTACATAGGTTGCACAAGTTAAATACAAGGTTGTTGTATAGAGAAAGGTTGCTTGTGTATCTGTTGTATAGAACCATAAACTTGGAATTTCCAAAATTTTGGATCTGAAGTACTGTAAATTAAATATTAAAGTTCGTTAACAGGGTTTCTTTGTTGGCAATCATTTTTGCTGCATGGGAGAACTACTTAGGGCCTCTGATCCTATTGCCACTCCCTGTATTAAATCTATTGTATCTGTATTGTCAAGCTTGCCCCAGTAACTTAAGTGTAATGTTGCAAGCTAGATAATGTGTCTAATGTGCAGCAGAAGACTGAAATCATATGATCCAGGATCTTTGTTTAATGGTGATATACTGAAGAATAGAAATTTAAGTGGGGAAAATAAACAATTTGACAACCTAAAAAAGCTCTGTTTAGAGAGAATGAAGAAGTCCTTGCCCACTAAAGCCATGTAGAAAATTACAGTTTATTTCCATGAACTCAAAATTTCAGTCAAAATGCTTAAAAATATTTAAGGTTGTATTAATTGAAATGAATTAAATTTGTATTACAAATATGAGAAGAGGGCAGCTTAGTTTAAAAGTCTAGTATGGAGGCAAACAGGTAAAAAAACCTGGGATAATAGTTTTCATGACTAATTTGAATGAATATGGTTTTGCCTTTAAAAGTTTTGGATTATCATGACTCTGTGCCATGGCACTCTTGAAACAAAATACTGCTCTTAGATACATGTTTGGCTGGCTGTGAGCATCCTTCAGATTACTGGGAGGTATTATTTCTGTCTGCTGAACAGTCATCTTTGTGGCTTTACAGTATAAACTTCTGTTCTTCAGTCAAGTTCTGTTGAGATACTGTTAAAGATCGGTAAACATTGCCTAACTTACCAAAGAGTGATAGCAAATTTCTGACCCTTAGCCCACTGACACCACTTTTTGCTTCCCTTTGAAAAAGCTGTCACCTGTAAATGTTTGACCCCATTCTCAGTTCTCAGTAGAAAATGTCAAATTTAACAGGCTAGTTGCTGTTTTGCTGACGTTTAAATGAAGCATACAAAAACTGAGACCTTAATGTACAAATGGCAAGATCTTTCCCTTGTGTCTGTATGTGATAGAAACAGGCATATAGTGAGTATGTTCTGTTCACCTTATTGGACCAAACAAAAGAGAAATTCCCCTTAAAAATATATTATTCTCTTAAATCTGAGTCTAAGATATTTAAAACCAGTCTTAAAGTGAATAAACTCTTTTTCTATAGTATCTCTGTGCTCCTAGGTTACTGTGTATAAATATTCTGGGTAAGTTTAGAATCTGTGGCTTTGGTCGGTGTATGATACAAGATTTTTTATAAAGAGGTCCCTCAGCTTCTTCACTTCTTTTACCAGATTTGGATGTTTCCTAGAGTCTAGACTTTGTGTTCAAAAGAAACAAAAAAAGCATGGTGTTTGAAGTACTGGTGCTACTAAACCAAACATCACTAATGATGAATTCCTCTGGTCAGTTGCAGATAAACAGATGTTTTCCAATTCTTGACTTAACTTTCTTTAACATAATTTAGTACAGAATTATATGAGACTAAGCTTATGTATGTATTTCTTAGATATAGTTAAGAATCATGAAGTGTTTCATCTTGGACTCTGTCCTGTGTTCAGTGAAACATTTTAGTTAAAATGCATGGGAAAAGATGTTTCATTTTGAGAATCAAGGCTATTGCTCAATAAATTGTCCTGTTGTCTTAAATGGTCATAATATTCTTAATGTTTCCAAAATCCTGGGCAAATACAGAAATGAGCTTATTGTTCCATAGAAAGGGAAGGATACATGAGCATTTGTATGCTTAATCAGCCGTATCATTAAAACAGCTATGTCAGCATCCTTTTATTCATGCTTCTTGGCTACAGCAGGAAATAGAAATAGAGCAAGACATGCAGGATTTTTCTCAGCTTTAGTAGCTGACCTATAAAGCTATTAGAGTCACAGGTTTGAAAACTGGGACATGGACAGACATACAAATATTCTAATAATCTGTGCACTCAGGCATATATATGTAAAGTCTGTTTACCAACCATAAGTGACCATGTTTAAAAGGCTGTTTTATCCTTTTATAAAATTATGTAGTACTTAAGAAAGGTTGTTACACTGGAAAGATATTTCACTGATGAATAGGTTTGAATAGGACCTGAGCAAGCTGTTTGGTGAGGAGTCTAGGGAAAGGAGTATGCTACAAAGGCCTTCACTCCCACCCTTCTTTGAAGAGCCAGGGAGCAAGATTGGTGTGCACTCAGGTTCAGTGTAAACTTGGGGAAGTAATAACCTTTTACCACGGATCATTCCTGAAACCTGATGATAGTAGAAGAGACTGTAGGAAACAGGACCATCCTTGCAGGAAGGGTTATGTTACTGTAGTAAATATACTAGGATCCTCATAGGACATCAAATGGGAAAAGATTTGGTATTCAGTGCACCTTTGTAGGACCTTTGTGTCCCTGTTTTCAATGGGTCTGGGACATAAGAAGTTAAAGTAGATACTGTCTGTAGCTTAGCTTTGCCTCAGGAGCAACGAGTTGATTGTTAGTAGAGGGATGAGCAGAGAACCAATTGTTGGATAATTTTTGCCCCTTATTTTTGATGGTTGCTTTAAAAAAGTAACTTTTATGTAGCATTATAAAAAGTTCCTGTTGTGCTAGAGACAGATGACATGCACTAAACTAATAATGCACTGTACTCATAAAATACTGCTTATGTATTTCCAGCCTTGTCCATGTAAATGCCCACTTCTAAGGGACAGTATGTTTTATTTGAAATAGAGGTAACAATTTTGGTTTTGTGGTTTTTTTTGGTTTTGGTGGGGTTTTTTTTTGGGGGGGACACAGATGGAGTGGAACAGACACCATAAACTGAAAACATATGAAATGGCCCTTATAGGGAAGTTGCTAGTTATTGACACATTTTTCCATACTTAGAGCTGAAGTTTGAATTTGGTTAACTAATATGAACAATGTAGGAGATAAATACCTATTAGGACTGCTTGTACTGACGAAGTTTTTAAACTTGCCAGATTTTAATGAGGTGTTCCTGCTAGAAAAATGCCATATGTGGTAAATAATCACTGTAAATGATGAATGTTATTTAAAATAAAAAAAAAAAAAAAAGACTAGCCAAACATGACAGAAAATAATTAACTGTGAGAATGGTTTCAGTATGTGCCAAGGATGTGTTCAAAATCAGGTTACATAAAAGTTAGATTCACAAAGGGAAGATCCTGACCTGCTTGAGCTGCATAGTTATAAGGCCTTTTCCAGCTGTTCAGTCTTCACATACAGATGTTAGTTTTTTGTTTTCTATATTAAGTATTCTGGGTTACTTTAGATTAGTTCTTTGAAGTTAAAAAGTATCTGGCAAGAAACCCAGCACTATCAACTACTAGAGAATATAATGACTGATCAGAGTTAAAGAAAATACACCACCAGCTTGGGCGTTACCAGTGTTTATTCAGATCTAACATCCACTTGGTATATTGTCTGTCTTTCTGAATTCTCAAAGGATTTAAAATGGCCTCTCTGTATTAATCACAGAGCCAGGAAGTGGGAATGTGTTGCTACAGTAGTTCTGTTCTCTGGTGAACAAGGAATGAGTTTTGAAGTTTGACATGTCACATCAGGGAGATTTCGCAGTTCCACTTCACTGTCAACAAGAATACAAGGTTTTATTTTTGTGGTTGTTAAAAGGAAAAGGTCAGTCTGGATAGAGCAGTTATAGAATAATAAACAGTGGCCCAGCCTCTCTCTGGCTGTGGGGTGGACAGTGAGCACTGCAGAAAGCAATGAAAACCAAGAGGTCTGCAACTCCTTTGGCCTCTGGATAAACCAACTCCCAAAGGATTTGCTATCTATTATGAAAATGACTGAATAGATACTGTTAAATGAAGATGCTGTTCTTCAAATAATAAGTAATTTCCATTCTGGAGTTGATAATTTATTCTGACTACCCAAGTAGGAATTGTTATTAATATGCTGCGTTAGCGGCTTGAACAGATCAAATCTTAAGAGGTAAATATCTTGTTTTCATGCAGATAAGGCTAATAAGAAAATCAAAGGAAGATAAAACCCTGGAAAGGTGATGTAATGCACAGAACAGGTTATACCCTGTTGAAACTGTAAAGTCTAAACAAAATGTTATCAGACTTTCCTGTGAAGGAGGTAGGGAGAAAGGCTTATAAATCGGGGCACACCAAGCTCCACACCTGAAACGTGATGGAAATGACCTGTTTTAGGAAAGAGAGTCTGATAGCTTTTGTTTTTTTT
>JANHGB010047901.1:0-48255 GCA_026283785.1 Coracopsis vasa
GACATGGTTTAGTGTGAGGTGTCCCTGCCCATGGCAGGGGGGTTGGAACTGGATGATCTTAAGGTGCTTTCCAACCCAAACCATTCTGTGATTCTATGCATTGACTCCACAGTAAGCTTAACGCTTTAAGAATACAATTATAAAGTTTACCATTTTATCCATTCCCTTTGGTCCGAGGCTTGTTCTAATTGCATCGGCAACAGCTAGGAAGAGAAAAAAACACGTTTGCACGTGTTGATCTAAAACATGCCGATCTGAAGAATTACAGTCACTTGCTTCATCGTTCTAGACATTCCTTCTAAGGAGAAAGTGTCTCCCAGCAGTCAGTAGCTCCCAGTTATCCCACCAGCACTGCAACACCCTTAACAGTACAATGACAAAAACCACTGCGATACCAGGACTGATTTACACGGCTTTTCTTAAACAGTAACACCCGGTCACTTGATTGCAGCCATTTTAAAAAGCAGTAGTAACATAGACACGTTATACACCAAGTAACCCGACCAAGGCTCCTGTCAAACGCCGAACATAGCACCCCCAACACGCCCTGGCCCCATCCCGGGGAGTTCCCAGCCAGTAGATCTCCCAGGAACACCTCCGGCTGACACAATACCGGGATCGTATGGCCGGGGGAAACACAACGGGAGCGTCTGCACCCCAACCGGGACACCAGCCCTCAGCACTCCCACCCCCGTGTGCCAGAGGCCCCTCACAGGGCAGGAAAGGGAACCCCGAGGGAGGCCGGTGGTCGCTTCCCCTCAGCACTGGGCGCGGGCCGCTCCCGCCTCCCCCCCTCACCTTTGCCGGCGGCGATGTTGCTGAAGCGGATCTGGGAGGGCTTGTCCCGGTCCTGGTAGGTGCCCCTGGCCCGGTTCCCGCCGCCGCCATGGCCCTTGGTGCCCGTGTTCTCCGGCATGGCGCCGATGGACGCGGATGAGCCCCGCGGTACCGGCTGCTCGAACGGGAACCTTCCAGAAGGCACCGCCGCCACCCGCCGCCTCAGCAGGACGCGACGGGTCCTTCCAGCCGGCGCCAGCCGTGTCGTCACCCAAGAGGGCTGCCCACGCGCGCCTGCGCGCTCTACCCTAAAAGGCAATCCCTTGCCTACAGGCGAACGGCGCGGATACCTAGAAACTCGCTGCCGCTTGTAGAATGAACTGCGCTGGGGCCTTGGGAGGTTTCCCGCCCGGCGTGGTGGCCGCTGGGGGGCGGAGAGGCGCGGCCGGCGTGAGGGGAAGAGGCGGGAAGCGGCTGTGGTGGAGCCCGGGGTGGAGGGATCGGTATCGGTATCGGTATCGGTATCGGTATCGATATCGATATCGATATCGATATATAGATGTTGGTATCGGTACCGGTATTGGTATCTGAGGGGGTTCCTTTGCCCCGGCGGCCCCTCCGCCTGTCCCCACCCTCAGCCTGACCCTCGTCCGGAGCTGGGGCCGTGGAGAGCCCAGGAACAGGGGTACGTGGGTTTCCTCATCACTGGAGTGGCTGGTGAAGGAGACCCGCTGGCAGGCTGGGCAACCTGAGGGAAGGCGTTTCCTGAGGGGACCCGGGGCTATGAGGAGGGATAACTCCCCTCATGTTATGACCGTGAAGTTACTGGGCTGTCCTTATCTGTCATTGCACAGCCTGTGTGGAATTCAGCTGCACAGTTAGGAACGTTTGATGGGGCTCTTGCAAAGCACTTAGTGCCACATAAACCACTAGTGGTGGATGAAGTGCAGCTCTGACTCGGTGTCCTTTCTGGTCTCACCTAGCGCTAGACAGGCCTGGTCTTCTGCCTTTGTTTTCCCTGTATTTTCTTTCCCTCCTAAGCCCACGACCAGCTCTGCTATCACAGCTGTTCTGGGTAGGGGTTGGGCCCTTGGTTTAATGTTTTACATAACCTGCTGCCAAAAAGGGGGTTTACGCAGTAGGTTTATCACCAAGTGAAGTTGAATTACAAGGAAAGACAGAAGCGATTTATGTTTTCATAACATGCTGATCTTCCCATGTGTCTGAGGGACTCAGTTCAGCTTGTAAGCACGGTAAGAAGATAGGTTTTGTTATCAACAAAAACAATATTAGTGTAAAAGATAGCCTGCACCTGTTAGGATGATATTGCCTCTACTACTGTGTTGATACAAGGAGCTTCTGTACACTTGTCTTCTGGGGGGGATTTCTAACTAGCTATTTAAATGCTATCCTTCATGTTGAACAGGATGCAGACATGATATGGATTAGATGTGAAGTGCGTACTTGAGTGAATTCATTTTGCACTGTGATGAAAGTGAGACACAAAGTAAAGCACAGAAGAGCTCTGACTGAGAGGAGATACCCAATATCTAAACCATGTAGGTTTTTATGCCATTTCTCTTTCTGACTGGATGTGAGAAGCCAGGATTCGTAATACGGCAGCGCCAGTAAAGTGCTCCTGTGTAAAAATAGTTGTACAAGAAACCTGTCCCTGCACTAGTGAGGTGCTGCTAAGACAGTCTATTGTAAGAAACAGGCCAAGGATGTGAGCTCTTGAGCTTGCTTTCCATTTCTGAGTATTTGTAGCAGGAGCTCACTGCAAGTGAAACATGGAATGGGTTGCCCGGGGAAGTTGTGAATGCTCCATCCCTGGCAGTGTTCAAGGCCAGGTTGGACAGAGCCTTGGGTGACATGGTTTAATGGGAGGTGTCCCTGCCCATGTCAGGGGGGTTGGAACTAGATGATCTTGAGGTCCTTTCCAACCCAAACCATTCTATGATTCTATGATTCTATGATTAATTTTATCATTCAGTCAAGCACCAGCTTGACATACATCAAGAAAATATATGAAAAGGATAAAGCACACTCCCAAAATCAAAATCAGCTTCTCAGTACTCAGTGGTGCTTCACTACCACTCTTAAATATATATATGCATATATACATATATGTATGTGTATATATATGTATATATGCATATATGCATAGATGTATAGATGTATATAGGAGGTGTGTGTATATATATATAAAAGGATAGCTCTTTGATTAGAAATAGTTCTAAGGTTGAAACTTCTGGGTCAAACCTAGAATAAGGAAGTATCAGGAAAACTTGACACAAAACTGCTGAACTATCAACTTTCTTGTCGGAAAGTTAAGCTTCAAGTCACTGGAATTAGGTTGAACTTGCCTTTCTTCATCCCCACGGATCAGCTCCACTGAGCATCTGATCTGCTGGTCTACTGGCCCTTTTGGCATAGCAGCTTTCTTGCCTTCTCTACTGAAAAGTTCTGCAAGGATTATTTGGAGAAGATGAAAAGCAATAACACTTATAAACAACTTTTCAAGATGCGTAGACCCAATTCTGTTAACCCAGCTTCAAGAAAATTTTCTTCTCTTTCTCATATTTAATCTTGCATAAGTGAAAAAACACAGCAGAAGAGTCTATAGGAGAGACAAGTACGAAATCTAAGGAGATGTGAATCAGGATTAATACTATACCTACTCTTACAGAATGACAAGGGAAACATAAGAAGTGGATGAAAGAGAAAAGAATGAAATAGAGAAACAGGAAGGGAAAAGTTTTGGAAGACTTTCATAAATGAAAACAAGAGTAAAGATAAAAAAACATTTAAAAGGAAAAGTGCCACCTTTTGGTTTTGTACTTTTATTTTAGCTTGTGTGATCAGGTATTTGTCTTCAGGCTTTTGAACAGAACTGCTATGAAAAGACTTATATGTTGTTATCACTATCAATTATAATAATTCATGAGAGATGGTAGACAGTTGGAAGGGACATTATACTTTCTTCTCCCATATGAAACAATAGCAGAAAGCAGTTAAGAAAACGAATGCAAAAGGGGATTATTCCAGAGAATTTTCACTTGCAACTGTTATTCATGGGGAGGATAGGGACAATGAAAGAGTTGTGGTGAAAATAAATAACTTTTAATGCATACATGTGTGTACGGGTTTGCATTGTAAGACCTGGAAGCATTTTTTAACCCCAGACTTTTTAAAAAGACTGATTTGTGGAATCAATAAGTACTTCAGCCACTACCTTCCTGCATTTGCTCTGAGAGTTCTTTGCAATTTTCTGCTATAAATGGGCCTTAATCCCACAATTTTTCCCAGCAATTTCCTAGTCCTCTTACTCACTACAGCCAGAAAATTGATATCTCATCATCTTCATCAGATTCTTTTACACAGACACTAACATATGGCAGGACAGAACAATTGCAAGCTTCAATCATCTTAACGTTTAGGCTGACAACTGTCAAATGATTCTTATTATGTTTTAGCTTCCCTGATCTTTTTCCAAATGCCTCTTCATTCACTGATTAAAAAAAAGAAAAAGAAGAGAACAAGACCCAAAACAGAAAACTTGCTTTAATATGAGCTGTAGCATTTCAAAATCTTTTTTATCTGACTCCACTTTTTCCATCTCAAATTTGAAGATTACCTTTTCACTTACACTATTTGTCCAATATCCACAATTTCAATTCTGTATGAAGTGAGGATATTTGGTAGTTTGTTTTGTTTTCTTCTGCTACTGTACTTTAAAGTTTATTGACTTATTTATTAGTGAGGTATATAATAGATATTATTAGTGAGGTATATAATTAGGTATTCAGATACCTAATTTCCAGGTGTTATTTAATTGTCTGCATTAGAGGACATTGATATATGAGGATTATGCATACATGTAGGTTTGTGATTGCGTGTGGCACTGAAGGTGCAGAGAAGGGCTTATAACAGAGGCTTAAGATACTATTTTCAGCCATCTTAGCCCATAAGGATATTTCAGGAGGTTGAAAAGCTGTAAGATTGCAAGATATTACATTCTTCATTTAGGCACTAGCTGCTTTGTTATGCAACCTGAAGGTTGAGAGATTTCAATTAATGATGATTTTGAGGTCTAGTAATATCGACTGCTACCTCCACTATTGATCTGGAGTGCTAGTAAAATTCCCCTAGCCTACAATGCAGGTTTTTGAGAAGTTGCTACATTGTCCTCCTCCTCCTGAATTGCATACTCCTGCATCTCATTAAAATTAATGATGATTGTTTGTCCAATGACTGCAGGTTGACTTGCAGTTTTGTTGGCTTTGTGGGTAATTTTCCCTACCATGCCTCCTGCAATTATTTCTTAGCTAAATAATTCATAGCAATCTTACAAAAGTAATAAGCGTACTTATTTCTTTCTAACTGATATTGCAAAATGAAAAGTAAAAAAAAAAAAAAAAAGGAAGAAAAGGGAAAAAGCAGTGTTTTGTGCTTATATAGAATGCTTGTATAGGGTGTTTCGCATCACAAAGACCGGGTTGACGCTGAGCTGCTGTGTGCTGGTCTTGAACGCATTACTAACAGTCCCTTCCCCCAGTATTACTGCACATCTGTAGATTTCATGAAGGGAAGGATTTTGGATGTCCAGTATTGACAGACCTGTGTGAGTTATTTTGTAGCTTGAGGCAGATGACCAAAATTAGGGCTGGAATTTTGAAGTCTTTAGAGGGGGTCACAAAATTAAACCCAATCAAATAAAAGGACATTTGTAACTGAGTGAGCTAAAAACCTCTTGGGGGAAAAAAAAAAGGAGAAATACATATTTCCATTTTTATAAATACGTTTATATATATAAATGGAAAACATTTACACAAAATATTTCCATTAAGGAACAGATATGCTGTAGTCATGACCTGCAACTCCTGGGAGTTATTTTTCAGATTCCAGTAGTCCTTGGATCTGGCTCAACTGATGAACTTAAAAATTCTACCTTTGTTTTACAGTGCTTTCAAAATTTACCTAATCTAACTGCTCACTCACACATGCATGTGCACCTCTCTATAATCCTACCTTTTTTTTATGTTGTTTACACAAGAGGTGTCTGGTCTTTCCACAGGAGACTGTGACCATGTAGGGGAACATGACTAATGGTACCAGAAGTATCAGAGAATAACTGAGTAGGAACATGCTCAGGGACTATCCCTCCCACCCCTTCATCACTGCTCCTCCCAGCCCCCAGCATTCTCAGCAGGGAAGTTCTCAAAGCCTGCAAATACAGGATTTTCCTGGCTCACAGCTAAATATCAAAGGTCAAACAGAAAGAAGATCAGTGTAGAACATGTTCTGTGAAGACAAACTGCCTTTTTTGAGCTAAAAAAGTCAACCAGGTACAGCACAGATGATTCTTCAGGGCAATCTTCAGCCGAAACTGCTTTGGAGGAGGTTTCCCATTTTTAGACACTTCCACTGATAAAACAGATGCTACTTCTCCTCAGCACAAAGTATGTCCTGTACTTATCGAGCAAAAGGACTTTTTTACAGACACCAAGGAATCCACCAGGCGAGGAGTTACACAGTCCATAATCATAGAGTGGGAGGAACTCTCTAGATACATATTTTCAGTAGACATTACACATCTGGATGGAAGCTGCCTTGTTTTCCTACCTTCTTCAGCTGATTCCAGGAACAATGCTCCACAGCCTTACTGTGGAATTTCTCTTAATACGGCTTCAGTGGGAATTTCATGAGTATAAACAACTATCTGTATAGGACTGCATTATCAGACCATCCTTAGCAGTGACACCACTGTAACGGGAAGAAAAATGGATTAAGAGCAGAGAGCCATAGACTACAGCAAATAAAATCTTTTTCATAATTTATCTTCCTTTCTTTGACAACTTGAGACCCCCCCAGCTTGATCATGAGATCTTGGAACTATGGGTTTCTTCTGAATTCTGTGTTAAGTTATATATTTTTCTTTTTGTTTTGCTGAAAATCCTAGTTTCTTGTCTCATTTTGGCTCCAAAGATTGTATCTGAATCTAAACTATTGTTTTATGAAACTTTGCAACAATAAGTTTGATCTAGGTCCCAAACTTTAGAACCCAAAGTTTGCTGAGCTTAAATCTGGAATAGATTTTTGCAGCTGAGAGGTTGAAAACAAAAGCCTAGACAGTCAAAATTTTACAATGGGAATATAGCTAGAAGCGCTACATGGTGCACAACAGGAAGATCTGAACCCATTTATTAATTTTAACAAACCCAGTGACTCACACATTAATTATAAAAGACACATTCCTTTACACGATTCTTCAGTGTCTGTATCTGATTTAGACAGAAAGGTAATCACCCTATTTTGTCAAGACACAGAGAGTACTTGGCAGAACTTAAGCAGAAACAGATCAGAAAGTTTTTCATATTAAGTTCTTTTCTGTTCCCTTTCCAATTAGGGCACTTGAGAATTTTGCAAACTCCGCAAGTTAAAGTAGCTTTGCTAAGAAATACATCTGTTAAGTTCCTCTGATTTTGAAGACCCCAACTATTTTTTTAAACATTCCTTGGAAAGTTGTCTTCCAAGTTGTTTGATTGAGATGAAGACTACTTAACTCATTATTACATTGTTCTTTTAAGAAATGATATTTCTGCATCTGCCCTTCTTCTTACTCATAATTTTCATTGCAGTGACTTTCTAGAAGCCAGTGAAACTAGAAACTCTTGATGTTAAAAACCTGTATGAAGTTTGTCTCTCAAGGACTATATTTTGCACTTTTGTAGTCTGTTAACATAAGTATGAATGTTCTGCAGAAGTCTCCATGCCTTTATCTGACCAGCCTCCTGCTTTTTTACCCAAGATACAAGTGTATGGTTTTTCTCTGGAGAGGTTCTTTGACTTTTAAGGTTGTACTGACACACACCCTCCAGAGAATCCTTTCCTCAGATGGAATCTGCAGGAGTCAGTTGCTCCTGGAGAAAGATAGCAGTCTCCATAGCAATGGTTCCCTTTTCACCTTGCTGCAGAACTTTGAAGCCAATCTGAAGAAACAAAATGTGAATTTTCCAAGCAACTTCTCCTTGCATATATTCCAGCATTTTTGCATGATGATTCAGGAAAAGATTTATTTAACTGGGTGCCAAGGAGGAATTCCTGCCAAAGTAGACAGGTGATCCTGGAGAAGCTTTCTGGCCAGAGAGGCAGCTCAGGCAGAGGAGCCATTTCTGCACAAAGCTCTTGTTCCAAAGATATGTGAATGTCTTGTCTTGCAGATGGGAGTCACCCAAGAAATCCTGAATGTATCACCTTCTTCTCTCGTGGATTATTACTGATTTCAATGGAGTTAAACAAGAAAATAATATGGTCTTAACAGATCACTTCTCCAGATTCAAATGCCTTACACTGGTTTAGAAAATGACCATGAATTTTAAAAGTTATTCAATAGATGCTTTGTGTCTAAGCTGAAGGAAGAACACAGTGGATTCTCAAAGCAGTACTTTGAAATCCTTGCATTACTAGTATGTCTCTTAAAAGGCAAACTGTGATTACAGGTGAGTGCTGATATTGTATTCATGGTGTAATTACAACACAGGAAATGTAGGTCAATATCTGACTTCAGAGGAAAATGACAGTGATCAAAATTGGTTTAATGTTATATAATGTTACTGTTGTATATGCACTTATTAAATACAAGCAAGTACGGGTATCAGTTTCTTATCTGACAAAGATTACCTACTGAATATTTCATTAGGGTTTTGGAATGGAACATTTGTAATAGTATTTATAATTTTAGTACCTCCCTAAGAGTTAATTGCAATTTTCTTTTAGAGAAGAATTTTCACCTTAATTTTTGTGCACAAGGTAAAACATAAGCTGCAGTTGATTAGATAGATACATTATTTTAATCAATTCATATGCAATTTAGGAAGCATAGAGCTAGCACATTTGTACATTAAAGTCACTTCTTACTATTGAAGCACAAAGGCATGGAAAGGAAATGTTATTGAGGTGAGCAAAGTTTTGTGAGAGAACTGATGGAAAAGGGTAGAAGGATACAGCACTGAATGTAGTGTTGAGTATCAGTGAGTGTCACTTGCTTTGCTTTAAGAAAACATAAGCAACTTATGGAAGATTTCCCACACTTTATTGTGTATCTCCTAATGCAAGACAGGTAGGAGATGAGAAATTGTTACATTTTTATTTTGCCTTTTAGATCTTCCCATTCAAAAATTATCAATGTAATAATAATCTTCATAACAAAGAAACTGACCGCATAATATTCTTTAATTAATTTCTTGTTTCCAGAGATCCTCAGAAAACTGTAGAAAATATGTTATTTCCTTACCAGTAACCGCTTTTCATAGAGGAAGGTAACAGCACCTTTCTATGAAAATTTAATGGTTGAAAGCATGTTGATAATCCCATTCTTTCCTTTTCCAACAGGGAAATAAGTACCCATTCCTCCAAGGTGAATTTTTGCAGCCTGCCAAGACAGCATCATGAAATTGTTCTGGGATTTTTTTCCGTTATTGTTGCTTTTCATGCAGGAATCCCACTGTCTTTTGTAAACATTAATAAAATCTATCTCAGAAGACCCCTATATCATATAGGGACTGCATATGTGTGCTGGTTTCAGATGTGAAAGCTGAGACACTGGTTTTATTTTATCATCTTCTGCCACTTACAAAGAATTTGTAATGTTACAGACTGAGGTGTCTCCTCTCCCAAGCCTGCTATTCAACCTCAATGTGGAAGCTGTTCTCCACAGACTACAAGCAGTGTATCTTAAATCCGAATTATTTGACATGCATCTGTATCTAGGCAAGAGCTTTCTAGCAGCCTCTCAGGTATGATGTGCCAGATGCATTTTGTTTTCTAGAGTTTCATTTGCAGAAGCTCTGGAGAATGGGAGATAACTCCTGACTGTCAGCAGAATGCAAAGGGAATGCCAATATCCAGATTTGGATTATGCCAGTTTGTAAGGTCAGAAGACATTCACCATACAGAGAATGACAAAATGGATTCATAGCGGGTTACAGTCCCACTGTCATTTTTGCGAGTGTCTGACAAATACAGTGCTACTCATTGAAAGCAATAAACCTGTGCTGCTACATACTGTCACCTGAATATCCACCACGATTTATCTGCTGTGCTGATATACCCTCAGAGGTCTTTTCCAGCTCCCTGTGAAAGGTCTCCTCTTGACACCTTTCTGAGAAGCAGCGCATCCCTGGCAGCCAGAGGCATAGAAGGTGGAGAAAGTCTTCACACTGAAAGCTGGTAGGTAAAATAGACTTATGCTGGTCTGTCAAAAAAATGTAAGCAGATAACATGGGTTGTAGGGTAATGTCAGTTCAGCCCAGCACTGCAGTGGTTCATGTTTTTAACTGCATATGCTGACAAATGTTCTCCAGACTCTTTGGCTCTGAGGTCACTGCATTGTTGCAGTACCCAGGGCAGTGAGACACTATACATCCTGGCCTTATTCAGGCCACAGATTGCCTGTCTCTGCTGGGCTTACCTGGATCAACGTTACCTGCATGGTCTCCTTGACCTATGAATAGTAAAGTGGAGACATTGGATAGGGGATCATTCCTCTCCTTTCCTCTCCACACAGAGCTGAAACGAAGGATACACAGAATATGCAGGTAGAGGAATGGTGTGGTGAGGGAAAGCTAAGGTAGAGTCACTGCAGGATAAAAAAGGGCACCACCTTCCTACAGCTGGCTGTACCACCATGCTTTATGTTTCTAGCAAGTGCTGATGTCCTTCAGGGAGAACTCCTATCCCCAAGAGCTGTGTCTATATGGATAAACAAAACAAGAACAAAGCTTGGACTGAGTTTTGAGCAGTGCTAAGTAATTTTTTATAACTCTTAAATTTTAAACATATTCTTTTGGATGATTTTAAGCCATAACATCAAACACCCTCCAAGACATTGCCTGGTCATGAGCAGGTTATAGTTGAAGCTATAAGAAAGAGAAAGAATTTGATCAGGAGGATGAGAATGAAGTGAAACTTACTGGGAAGAGTTACAGAACTTTCTATGTCATACCACTGTTGTCTGCTATGAAAGTTGTGAATTTAGCAGCTCATTAAATCTGTATAGCTTGCATTCAAGGATTCTGAAAAAGTAGACCCAGCCCTCTGTAGGACACTACAATTTTTTTAAAATAACTTCTGAAACAGTAATCCAGATGCTGATGTGTGAAAATATCTAAAAGGGTAAATGAGCAGATCCACGTAATTACAGGTCTGTCAATCCAACATTGATCTTCGGCAAAATAAAGAAAAATCTGCTATGGGAATTGATTCATAAAGAATTAATGCAAAGAAATACAACAAACTCCAATAAGGATGGGAAGCAGATGTGATCAAACTCACTTAATGACTTTTTCAGATCAGACAGGAAGTGTGGTTTATAGAGGTAAAAAAGGCTGATAGAGTATACTTATGTCCAGGAATGGTACTGCATGACATTTCATTTGCCAGTAAGTTCAGAATTATATAAAATTGAGTTGGCATGAACTATATAGATTGGAAACAAACTATTGATCAGACTTAAATTGTAATCTTACATGAAAAATTATCATTAAGCAATTATTTTTCTTCTGGGAGATCTACACTGTTTAAAACATTTGTCAACACAGTCTGTGCAATAACTTTAAAAATCATTGCTAATGAAGTTTGCATATGTCACCAAATAAGGGCAGCAAAGTAGGAAAAAGAAAGAAAGAAAAGAGGCCAGTGATTGTTTAGCTAGTTAGGTGCAATCTGTTCATATGAGAATAATTCTTAAGGAACTTTGGAGTCACCAAGGACAGCTAGCTGGATGTGACCTCTGAAATTAACACTATGACCAAAAATGTCAGCACTGTCCTTGGATAAAACTGAACTCCAGGTGGGATCTCATGAGAGTAGAGTAGACTTCCACTGAAAACTCAAAGGGCTCAATCTGTGTAGTTTACCAAAGAAATGTAGTTAATCAAAGAGAAACATTAGATGTGATGTGTTTAGTCCAGAAACATCTTCGCAGGGAGAAAACTTCAACAATGTCAAGAAAGGAAAGACTAACCAAATCCAAGCCTAGAAGGCAAAAATAGAAAAATGAGGGCAGCTCTTGTCTGCACTGTGATTGTTGGAAGAGATGACTGCCATGGTCTCTCAGACCTTAAGTTCATCAATCTATACAGACTTTTGGTTTGAGTGTAGCAGGGATGCTGAGAAGCCAAATTCTGATGTAATTGCTGCTAGTTTTAAACAAAATCCAACATATGGTTCCTCCATAAACAATATATTATATCCCTGCTCTCAGACAATTATTCTTCATACCCTGTTACATTGTCATGGTATGTCATAATGTAATGTCACTGTCTACTGTGGTTCATCTCTCCAAATATACTGTTATTCTGTTATTTACACTATCCTTAGAAAGTGATGGACAGAGAGATTAAGTTTATTTAAGCCTATCTTTATTCACACTCCCCCAGACCTAGGCTGAAATATTAGTGACCCAACAATGATATTTTAATAGCTTTAAAAAAAAAAATAAAATGAGCTAATAGGTTATTTTTTGTAATAAAACATGTGATGTTATTGGGCAAAAGTTGCTAACTGTTAATTCTGCATACTTGAATAAGAACATGCCCACATAATTCAACACTCTTTGGAAATGTAGCTAAAGCAATACAATTGCTGTCCTCACTGTCTTTCAATTCAATTTCTAGAATACATGTAGTGAGTTTGCACATAAACAGTTGTGTTGGGCAAACTGATACTCTGTCTAGCAATCAATCCAGGTTGTTATCATAAAATCATTACTTGTTTGTACTATGTCACCTAGAGGTTTCACTTGAAATCAGAGAATCATTGTCGTAGGAACTGCCTTTGCCCAGACAGTTTATGGCTTAACAGTTGAGACAGATGAATGCACTTCATTTCTAGTAATGAGGATTTTGCAGAGCAATTTACTTTCTCTTATGCTTGATTAAACCTATTATGCCTTTACTGACACTTCAGCAACCCCATTACCTTTCGTAGGTTTACACAGGTATAACATGTTGGACCTCTAACAGGAATTAATTCAGTGATTTTTGCATAAGAACAAGTAGGATTCAACTCACTCTGTCTTAGCTGTAGTATTGGCTCTGCTGGAGGGACAGCAGAGAAAATTACCTGCAATGAAAATGCATTTTTGGTTCTAATTTACAGGGATGTGACTAGATACGTACGTCTGCTGAACTGAAAGATGCTTTGTTATACCTTTAAAATTAAAGCAGGTTTTAAATAAAAAGGAGAAGACTTCAAAAATACTAAAGTAGTTCCATTGAGTAACATAAAGTGTAAGTAAAATTGCTTCTAGTAAACTAAGGAGTGATCCAGTTAATAAAACTGAGTAGGTAGAACTTGTGTCACAGGCATAGTTAAACTACAGGATCTATTAAATCTAAAAATAGATATTTCAAGATCTATTTTGTTACTGAAACTGAGAATGCCATTTTCTTCTTCACCAAGACACTTTCCATAGCTTGGAAATAAATATTTAATTCACTGCCTATTTCTGCTCAAACACTAAATGCAAAACCTTTGACTGCCTTCTATGGGACAAAGAGCAAGTGGGCAGTGTTTAATTATGTAGGATTATGTACATAAGAATAGATGTGGATTTTTAAAATCTGTATTCCACACTCCTGAATCCTTGTGTGCAAGAACTTAATAAACAAAGCCTAGTGCATCATCACCCTAAGCAAATGTTTAACTAGTATAAAAATTACTTGATCTATGTAAGCTTTATTAAGAATATATCTTTTGAGCCGTTATTGTAAATTATTATGTGTTCTACTCGGGCATAGGCTTAGGGACAATACACTAGCTGTGGGAAACACAGTAATATGTATTCATTTAAAGTTTATTCTATGGGAACAGCACGAAAATTCCCACATTCCTACTGACAATAAAAATCAATGTTACTTATCCTTGTCTCTTCTTTCTGCAGAATTAGCAGCATATATAAAAGAGCTTTTCAATAAACAACTGACATGAATAGGTATTTTTCTATTGATTACAATATGACTAAAATTTCTACCATGATATTTTGTCACCTGTCCAGTACAACTGGTATCACATGGAGGTTATGTCTGCCTTAGCAAGCAGAATGGATCAAGAGGAGTAGACTGTAGAAAGAAATATAAGGTTCTCAGGACCCAAAATCCACATTTTAAGAAATTTCATTTACTATTGGTAAACTACTATTGGCTCTAGTCTGGTCCCATAACCTGAATACTTATTTGTGGCTGGAGTGCAGCAGGAATGCCTCTGGAGCACATTTTCCAGTTTAATTTCATGCAAAATGGATTCAGCTTGGCACTCAGAAAACTCTGCATGCTGTGAACCAGAGCAGGGACTACTGGGAGATGATGTACTTCAAAAGTACTTTACTGATCTGAACTAAAACATTAACATATACTCAGAGCATCTCTACTCCAGGAATGCTTCTGGTCCGAATCAGAATGAGCAAGTGAAGGAAAACACAAGAAGTGAAAAATAAAAATAACACTCAGACATCGAAGAATGCTATAATGTGCTATTCAGGTTCATCTCAAATTTTGAAACTGAAGGATTTGTTCTTGTTTATCAAAACTCGCATGTCAGTTGCTGCAGGAGAAACACAGCTGCAAAAAAAAATCTTTGCTTCAGTCACATATGTGAGTTTAAATTGACCAAAAATATGCAGAAAAGAACAATTGAAATTTGTAACATGTTTTAGAAAAAAAGGCTGAAAAAAATTAGAGACTATACGCACTTAATTTTAAACTTTACTCAGTGAATTTGTTAAAAGCGTGTTTAAAAAAATGAAATTTTGTTTTGAAGTGCATCTATACCACTTTTAAAATGGCTATTAAAAATATTTTGTATCTGGTACAAGAAATATTTCCTTAGATCTGTAAGAATATTTACTTCTATTTTAGAAGCTTTTATTATTGCAAATACCAGCCTTTTAGTTTAGCTTAAAAAACAACCACAGATTAGCAGATTTTTCTCTCGTTTTTCATTGTCCTAATTCATACTGTTTGTTATAACCACAAGTTAGAAACACATAAATAACTAGAAAAGAAAAACATGGAATGGTTGTGGTAAAGCAACAGTTGTAGCAGTGTTTTGATTGCTCACATCTTGGCCATGAAGAAAAATAATCCAAGTAAGAAACAAAGTAAATAAAAATCAGTAACATCTGATTTTTTTTTATGATATTGTTAAAAGATTTCTAGTTTAACCCTTGATATGAATGTGCAGTTTGCCGTATATTATACAAAAAACCAAAATATTTTCTAGGATACCTGAGAACAGCTAGGGCAGGTTTTGGCAAATAGACATGCCATATTTGTTTTTTTCCTCACAATATTTTTTTTATTAGAGTAACTTGCCATTAGACAAATCACATTGCTTGTTATCTGGTTCCTCTTCTCCTGTGTCAATGATTCATTCTGACAGGGGAAGTTTAAAGCAACAAGTAAAATATAATAAACAATATTCATCCCCATATAGGGAGCTTGGCTAAAAGCTTTCTGTCACCATTAATAATACGGTTTGGTTTTCAGCCTCCCCATTTATTGCATTAGTGGCAGATGTAAAATACTGCAAGAAGTAAACAACTTTCAGTAGGTGTTACCTATGAAAATTTGGCCTTCAAATTAGAATATTTTAAACTTCCTTTAGGTATGTGCATAGTCTGATCAACAGACCTCAGAGGGAGTGCATATGCAAAAAATATTTATGTGACTAACTCACACTGTTTCTATTGTGTTATGTTGTATGATGCGATTGTTATATTTTATGGCACTATTTCATCTTACAGGGGCTTTGAGCCACATGCAGTTAAACAGTTTTCAGCTATAGACTCAAAAACTGTAAGCAAGCACAGAAGATATTATTATTCAAAAGCTAACCTGAATTCAGGGAACAAAAAAAATATATATTTACTTTTAAGCAAAGAAACAGGCTCATTGTGGTATACTTATTCTTTATGTGAAGCACATACTGGTGTGCCCTAAAGGAGTGGGACTAGTCTGAGTCCCACAGATGTAAAATAACTAGAATCCACATTCTACACTAACTCAAAGTCTCTAGAAATTTTCAGTGGAGTCTATGAACATTTTTTACTGTAATAATACAGTACTGCAAATACAGTACTGCAAATAATTAGATTTTTCTTTTTCATTCATTGATATATATGGAAAGCTTCACACAACTTCTAACATATTTTCCCCAATTGTTTCAGAAAATGGATAGCTGTAAGAGAAAAATACATAATTTTTAATTAATTGAAACATTTATATAAACTTTGTTAGATAGTGTTAGATAAAGCAACAAAATATTTAAATTAATTTTAGTGCTCTTAAACTATGATAGAAATTTACATTTCCACAATTTCAGGGGAAAAGGGTTTGATTTTTCAGAGATTAAAAACAATTCAGACAAGTTAATGGCTGAATTCCACAGATAAGTTTGGTACCTCCAAAACCATTTTTTTTCAAATATTCATTTAATAAAGTATGTTTTTTTATGAATTCTGAAATGTGTTGTGATGTCACTACATAGCTTTAATATTATTGTATTATTCTTTCATATGCTTTACGGATAGAAGTTAAATTTCCTATGAACATACTGCTTTACCTGAAATCCATAAGGCTGAATGGGGAAGGGGGAGCCCAAAACCTAAGACATTCTTTTAATATCAAAAACTATATAGATATTCTTAATTTAGCTTAAAAAGAGATCACAATAAACCAAAGATAATTTTAGCATTCTGCTGCTTTTTTCTTGTGGAAACTTTGTTTGATAATTTGTATTAATGTATTATCAGGCATTTGGGGAAATTACATATCCATTTTAATTAGCAGTCACAGGACTGTTCCTGGCTATTTTAATCTAGAGCATTAAAGTGGGACTTTCACACTGTACTTTCAGCCGTGTCTTTCTTTCCCTCTACTTCACTCACATACTCATATGTACATGCATGTGTATAAAGTAAAATGATGCACCAAAATTAATTACCTTCTATGATTTAACTAAATTAAAACCACTGATGTGTCTTTTCAGAGCATGTTAGTACTAACCCAGGAGTGAGTGGGGATGGTGCCACTTAAGTTTCCCCAATATGTATTAATATTTGTGTGTGTTTCTGGTTCCATATGTGTATCAATATACAGAAGCAGAATCAAGACAAGCATTTTAGTTTATACAAAGCATAAAGCAAACCTAGAGTCACAGAAACTACTACTGCAGAAACCATCAGTTATGTCAGCATTACAGACATTGCTTAAAATTTGACTTGTTTGGTTTTGTTTTCTATCAGTGACAAATTGTTTCAACATATTAGCAGAGTCTGTGTTTTAGCTAACAGCTAGACTTCCCTTTGAATGTTAAATTAACATTATGTGATTTAAGTTTATGAGTGAAACAGTAGCCTAAAGCCTGTGTCTGATAGTGCAATCCTACAGTAAAGTATTAGTGAATACTGAGGAAAAAATATGCACGCCCTTGCCTTAGAGTCAGGATGGCTTCTTATCCAATGTTTTGTGTTGTTTATCCATCTCATTTCTTCTGTACCATCATTGTGATACAAACACTTCATGTATACATGCAAAAAATAGGTCATACATACTCCCCTTAGCTAATATTTCACATTTCTTTATTTCCAAAGACAGATGTAGAGATCCACATTGTAATTTGAAGATAAAATATTGCGTATGTTGTAAAAAATATAGCTGTTAATCTGATGTAAAATTTATTTCTTCATTAGGCCATGGCCAGCGTTAGAAGATAAAGAGCAATTATTTGTAAATAGTTGTTTTTTCAGACTTTCAACACCCCACAATAGTAAAGTAAATCAGACTGAAAATCCTCTTCACAAGGTGCAGGAGAACTATTTTCTTCATGTTACCTACACAACACTGAAGATCTTAACTCCTTCAGTCAAGGCAAGGGTTAATATCAATACAAGCAGCTGAATACAGCTGGTAGAAGAACTGAATCAAGTCTGATTTAAATGTAGAATTAAGTGCAATTGGTAAGATGCTCTTACTCTGATGGAGAAACCTGGGCAAGAACACGGAGGAACTTGAAACTTTGAAGCACTGAATGAAATTTCAGTGATGATGACTGCATTGGTGGGCATAATATGCTGACAAAAGATAGCATAAAAATAAAAGTGATTCTCCAGAAATTTACATCCATAATGCGCAAAGAAACAAACAAGAAAATGAGACAATATTTGTTTGGGTAAAATCACCTGTAGGATATAGGATAAAATGATTTCTGGGAATACTGGGAAATTGATGAGTCTGTTATTGATCCCAGAATCAAATCTGGACACTAATAAAGATTATTGTGCTGTCATTGCAAAGGTACATATAAAGGAGAATTCTCCTGTTGTGAGGAAAACCAGTACTACTGGCCCAAATAGTATTGATATATCCATCTGAAGAAGTATTGTTGTTAACTAACAGTGCCTTCAGTGTGCAGTATTTAATTTGTTTGAAATGAAAAAAAGAATGCAGTTAAAAACCATTAAAGTTCTGATTTCAAAAACATAGAACTTCATCTAAACTAACAACAGCCGGGAGTACTTCTGAACTCCCAAATCTGGAAATAAGCCTTGGCCATCTCCCAAGTGTATGAGGGCAAAACCTTGGCATGCATCTGCTCCTTTCCCTTGCTGAACTTTGATTTCAATGTGAAGGAAATCTGGGCACATGAGTCAGGAGAGAGAGGCACCTCCTCTGACACTGTGCCCTATCTGGAGATCAAGCAACTGGGAGTGCAGGCACTGTGCCGGGTGCACAAGCTGCTGAGTTTGGATGCAACCCAAGGTAACTATTTAGGGAGTCCGGCTGAACTAAGGAACTCAGGATTTGATTTTGGAGGCAGCCTGGAATGTCTCCATGTCAAACCTGCTAAAGCTATCTGGAATCTGTATGCCAGGCAAGGAGAAAAAAAATGTTGTACGAGAACTTTCCAGGCCGAAGTGGAAGAATAACCATCTTGAAAATTACATTAAACATAAGTAAAGAGCCTACAAGAAATGGAAAAAAAGGACTGATCACCAAAGAAAACAATGATTTCGAAGTCAAGAAATGCAGGTCTAAAGTGAGACTTGGCAAAAATGGGACTTGTCAAAGTGGGACAAAGTCAAACTGAATCTGACCTCATAAAGGAAATCAGACTAAATAGTTAAAGTTTTTTCCAGGTATGTGCTTAGATGGAGAAAATGTCAGGAAGTTGAAAGGCTGCATTGAGGACAAGATACACATGAAAGCTCCACATTTGATTTAGGCCAGTTTATATTTGGCAAAAAAAATGTAAACACTATTTCAGTTTTCAATAATGCTCGTGTTGTTTATCATAGAATTACACACTGGAAAGCAAGTAAGAGACATCCACAATCAAAGTGAACATTATTCCAGAACAGTTTATTAAATTCAAGTTAACGTTACTCAGATGACCTGCAGTCTCACAAATTTGGGAGAATAGGTATATGAAACCTAAATTCCCATGACAATTGGCTGGAATAAATCTATCAATCCCTTGTCAGTCCTGGTAATGTGTATTACTCTGTAGTAATATACAAATGCAGTGTCTGCATTAAGAACAGTCATCGTAGCACCTACAGGATCCTTTAGCCTGACCTCAGCAGTGGAAATTTGGGTGAAATTATGCCTGAAGACTTCAAAGATCATGTAATATTGTTTTGTCATAAGTAAATTATGCAACACTAGATACTGATGTCTCTTTTGGACTTTTTTTAAATAGGTAATGTGAACCTCAGCACAGCGATTGATATACTACCACTGCAAAAGCAGTTTACTGAAGAGACTAGGATCCGCAGAGGAATGGTATGGTTGGTATACAAGGGACTCCGATAAAGTTACCAACACTGGAGATGAGGCGTCTGGCTGGATGAAAGCTACTTCAGAATCACCTATTCAGTGTGTGTGTGTGTGTGTGCATGTGTGTATATTAATCCTGTTTAATATTTCCAAAATTACTAAAGTAATAAACAGTATGAGTAAACTGGTGAAGAAAGTAAATTAAAGAGAGATTGAGGGTGTTCACAAAGACTGAACTTCAGTGGAACTAATTTCTCTGGGATCTTCCTGCAAAATCGTGGATGAACTCCACCAAGCACAGTTCATACGAAGTCATGAGGCTTTTGCTTTGATTCGACTTCTAGATAAGCTATTTTCCATCCCTTGACTACAGAGATAGCCTGGGAAGACTAATTGTGGCAGGCTAAAGCTGGTCTCTGCACACACCTCCTCTGTTGCTACACTTTCCTTCTGGGCCTTCCACTTTCATTGTCAATACGTTATTAGATTATTACACAGGAAAAGCAAAATGACTTTGAAGACTGAAATAGAAATAGGATGAAATTCAACAACATAAAACTCAATAACTACATTGCTTTTATAAACTGCAGGCCATTTTTAAATAATCAAGGAGAAGAGGACCTGGAAAACCAGCAGGGGGACATCCTGGCAGATGTAGTCTTGGGATGTATAGGTAGAAGTATTTACACAACAGCAAACACTTATGAGGTGTCATCCAAAACACTACATACAATTCTGGATGCTCACACGAAGAAAGAAAGAAAAATTTATATAGAAAGAGCCTAAAACTGGTGCAAAAGAAACTCAGGAAGACAGGGAAGTAGTAATATCAAGAGAGCCTAAAATTTTGGCTTATTTACCCTAGCAAAACAAAGTTTGAGGCAAGAAGTGACTGCCATATATAAACATGTTAGGATAGCAAAGAGCAGGGGAGAGAAAACACTATTCAAACTAAAAGCCATTACTGGCAAAGGAACTAATGGGTATAGACAAGCTATTGATAGCTTTAGGATGGAAATTAAATGGTGTCTAACAATTAGAGCACTGAGATTCAGAAGCCAGATTCTGATGGGGGAAAGGAAAAAACATAAAGTAACTTCTGAAAGGGCATCAGGACACTTCATGGAGTGGTGGTAAATGGTAACCCTCATGGTAAAAGGAAGACTCAAGGATCTTGCCCAGCTCAGAATTGCTCTTCACTCTTAGACGTCATCTCCGTTTTAAAGGTGCTACGAGACTTGCTCCAGCTAAGACATGAAATTTGGTGTAACTAGAAATGAAGCCTGGGCTTGAGACTCTCATTCCCTGGTATGAAAGAGATTTGAAAGAACTACCACAAGAAATCCCAAATGGGACAGAAACTTGCTGAGTCTGTGGTGCCCTTCAGCAATGGATAGCGCAACTATGCAGCTGCAAGCCCCCTTGAACAATCCACCCAAGATTCCAACCCATGCTGTGGCTTTCAACCTATCTGTACTGCTTACTAAGAGGCACTGCTCACTATGCTTTATTTTATCAATAAATTCTAGAATCCATTAAAGGGTCAGTCCGGGTGAGTATAAATTTTATGGCTATTCCACCAAGAATTTCCCAGAACTGAATGCTCCCATAATAGACATGATGTGTACCAAAAGAGCAGAGAACTAAGAAATCTATGGGCCCTAAATAACTTGAACTGGAGAATTTTTTACACTTCAGCCTTTGAAGAAAACAGGGAAAGAATCATTCAAAATAATTAAGCTTTGTAAGTTTGGTTTAGCTTTAACTAATTAAAATTAAGACATAAAACCCCTACGGCCTTTGGATTTTTATATTTTTTTATTATTATGTCAGAAATTATCTTTAATTGTTCCAGGTGAAAAAAGCCACAGTTGTCTCCCTTTCTTATGGTTGTAGACTGCTAGGCAAATTGGCTTCTAGCCAATAGTAAGTATTTTTGTCAGACTCCAGACTCAGAACGGTAGAACAAATCAAGCTTCAAAATTTAATATTATTCTGTTTGTTGTTTCAATTTTAATTTCTTGTATTGCACGGGGTATTTTCCTTGGCTACTTTTTTGTCAACTCTTAAAAGTTATTTAGATCTTTTTTTTTACATATAAGATGCATTGGCCTAAGTAACACATACAATATGCCTCTATAATGCATACAAGCGGCATGTAGAGCAAGATTTAAAAATTTTAAAAATATTTGCATGGGAAAAATACCCCACATAAATGTATTAATTATATCTCCCCCAAGACTGTTTTCTTATCTAAGTATTATCACATAGCCTAGCTTGATTTCTTATAATTCATTGACCCATTTGGTAAATTCACAGACAAACTTTGGCAGAGGTGTAACTTGATAATTAAAAAGTATGTTATCTCTTGCCAGCTTGTTATAGCCAAGTGTAAGCTGAACGCTAGCTTTCCCTAATCCCATCAACCCAGTCTGTAGGAAGGGTCAGGGGTCAGTAACTGCTTCTAAAAACACTGTTCAATTGAATCCAAACAAGCTCTTACCTACTAAGCAGCTGCTCACAAACAATTCAGAATCTGTCCTCATTACCAATTGTTTGGGGCTCCCTTTGCAAGAAAAGCCCTGTTTTGAATAGGCCTCTAATGCACCAGTAAGTCTTCATCTGATAGGCTAAGATCTAAAGTCAGCAAATATTTTTACCTTTTTTTTGCCTCTTAACACAAAGATAAAAAAGTAGAAACCAGCTAATACTGGCTGGCATATCTACTGGCTCCGGCAGAAAGCAAGAGGTTGATTTTCAAAACACAGTGTTGCACATCAAGGACTTTAGGAACTGAGAAAAAAAGAGTTAATATAATAATATACAGAATACTGTGGAAGGCACAAACTGTTTTTCAGTGTCTAATAAAACAAAAAAAAATTGCCTGTGTTAGGAGAAAGAGCTTAGAATACCACATAAGGAAAATTGTATTCAAATATTCTAGTCTGTTGAAGATGAGAGCAACATCATTATATCCTGTGGTTAGATTTAGTTTTGCTAATTATCAAAGGGTTGCTGATCCTCCTGGCAGAACTTGTAGAAGTTTTTTTCTTGTTCTGCTGTGTCACATATCTAGTAAGCTAGAAATGTCTTTGGAAGGGATAGATGCAGATGTTAGATATCTGAAAACTTGTAGAGGGGAAATTCTTACTGACAGTGCAACTTGATGCCATATACAAAAGTAGATACATGCCCTGATTTGAACATGCACAGATTCATTCCTTTGAGCTTGCTAAAGTATGTATCTTCCTTTATTAAAAAATGAAAAAGTCAAGTGTCAGTGACCAGCTATTGCAACAGATGGTCACATCCGGAAACTGTGGTATATAGGCTACCTCCACAGCTGTAAACTGGGAACCTTTAAGTAGTGTCATTGGCTTCAGTGGGGGCAGAATTAAACCCTCTCTGACTCCTCTTATTATTTATCTTTTAGATACATGTTGGTTCTGAAATCTTTTTTAGACCAATAAGAAAAGTAATTGCAGCACCATCAGTAGCTTACAAATGAGGGGCTGTACAAAGCTACCTCACCAGCACCAAACCTCTACACAATCCAGTTCTGACTTGATGAAAATGACTGCATGCTGGTGACACTGAGAATGAGGGCGAGGTCCCC
This sequence comes from Coracopsis vasa, assembly GCA_026283785.1. NCBI lineage: Eukaryota > Metazoa > Chordata > Aves > Psittaciformes > Psittacidae > Coracopsis > Coracopsis vasa. Next base: position 23,233 of record JANHGB010047901.1, read on the forward strand.
AAATCCTGTCATTTTCAGTTCCCTCCTCTTATTCCTGAGCTCAGTAGCTTTTTCAAGCCTGCTTAGTGGAGCATCTTTTCTTTCTTTCCCTAAGGTTGACCAGCTGTCCTGGCCAGGGAAGTGAAGTGCACTGTAAGATTTCCTAACTCAGGTACAGAGTTCTATTACAGCAACCCATGCAGAGAGTTCAGGTGCCTTACACCCCTTGATGTCCCTGTGAAATTGTATGATAGTTCTCCTAATTTTATATCACAGTTCTGGAAGCTGTGAAGATCATGTTTCTTTTTCTGTGCTGTTTCCTTTTTTGCTTTCTGCTGTGAAGATCACAGTTCTTCATGGGAGCAGTTGATTTTCATTATTCTCATTGTTCCAGATGGAGAAGCAAATATTTTAGGTAACTTTACCAAGACAGTGCTAAGAACAGAGTTGTTCTGCGGAGCAAGAGAACAAATCTTGTGAACATTCTTGTAGCAGTTTCTGCAGAATTTGAATTGCACATCAGACACTAGTACAAGCATTAGTTTTCAAGTCTGTGCAACTCATTAAATGATAAGTGAAATTGCTACAGAAATAGACACTATTAGAAATATGCCACTGGAGTATATTTTTAGTTTTATTTGAAGCCTTAAGCATACACAAATTCAATTTAAGCAATATAAAATTCTCAGACTTCCAGAGGCAGTAGCCCATAAGAGGACTCAGTATATTAGGAAAATATAGCTAATAATTTAAACAGCAAAAACTGAAGCTGAAAATGAGATTCACTGGTTTCCAGCAGCTATGTCTATGCATGTATGCACTACTGGGTTGGTTGTCTCTGTGTTTTCAAATTCCTCCAGCCTCCACAGAATCCTTTCTATGGGTTCATTCTATGGGACTCATTAAAGACTATTTTTCTAAGGGCTTTGGATGTTGTCTTTTTTATACACTCCCTCAAGAGCAGAGATGAGAGTGATGCCAAGGTCTGAGCTTCCCTCTATGCTGTTTTATCACTGTCCAGCCTCCCTTGCTGACTCCCCTCTGACTCACTGGCGATACACTCATTATCCACTTTGGCAGGCAGGCATTCAGCTATTCCTTCAGAAATTAATTTGCCCAGTGGACTCTGCTTTCAGAATAAGAATACCATAATGCAATCCAAATGATCACACTGCTAACTTTGAAAACATCAGCACCAGCAGTCAGTCTTTGTGGAGCAAGTTTGTAGTCTCAGCGCATTTCTCAAGAGGAGGTATTTACATACCCATAACACTATTCAAAATTGGCAGGCTTTTGAGGCTGAGGATGAAGGGGCTGAGACTATCCTCTCCACCTGCTACAAAAGACACATTGGGGCTGCTGTTCGCTTCTGCTCCCCACTTGGTTACCTGCTTTTATTCAGAGTGACAGGAAATGGGTTCAGGTATGGGGATTTTAACCCCACAGTGTCTGTCAGAGGCAATTCCCACAGCAATGTGGCATTTCTGAACTGGTTCCTCCTTGCGTTCTCCCTCAAAATGATGAGCGCTGCAAAGGATGCAGATTTTGTATGCAGCTTAAGATATAAATTTTTAATTGATCTTACCTACTTACAAAATTTTGCAGAACAAGTAATTTTTATTGTTAGAATTGAAAGCGACTGAGATTCAAGCATTCATGGGATTATTTTATAAAAAGAAGATTCTTAGGATTTATTTAATTTTGTAGTTATATTTCTTTTTTTTTACCTCTTTTTCTTTTTCTGATGGGTTTCTAAACATTGCTGCATTCCCTTCTCATAATTGTCCCTCTGGAAATGTTTAGCTAAATTATGCTTTCAGGCACCCTAGTATAAATCCAGAGTAGTTCCAGTAAGTCCAGAGGAAGAAGGCCAGTTTTTTATCAGTACCACTAAGAAAATTTTACTTGGGGTTCTTGTATACTGTTCTGCTGTTTACAGGATAGTTCTGACCAAAATACATATTGAAGTTTTCAGAGAGACTTTCTTCATAGATCAATACCAAAACAAGTCTAGTCACTTAAAAAAAAAAAAAAAAAGGAAAGAAAAACAAAACCTCCCCAAAACCTATCCCACTTTATTTTCCTGACTCTGTTAATCCCTTCTCTCTGACTGTTTCTCTTTCTTTGGTTTTGAGTCCTAAATAACAGCAACTTGCTAACAGCACGGACTGGATTTAAAACTAACAATGGCAGTCTAAAGCTTCTTGAAAAAGGGTTAACCATAGACTGTAGACTAAAGAATCTGCTTTAAAAAGTCTTTAAATCATTTTATGTTTAAGAGAATTTCCTTGCACCCTTCCCCCCCCCAAAAAAAAAAAAAAAAAAAAAAAAAGAGAAAAAAAGAAAAAAACGAGACCGTCTTAACTGTAAGAGCAAGTTTATTCAGGTGGTATGAATCAGACAGGGCTCACTGATGCAAACTATAGCCTCAGAAAGCACAGCAGGTTCTGAGCCTCACAGGACTGCCCCACGAAAAGAAGCATAACAAAAACCAGAGAAGAACAGGCCTGCCGTAATCTCCTTGCCCTGGCTAGAAAACAGGGGTGAAGGAAAGCTGCCCTCTCATTATGGTTTTGGTCTCAAGGTTAGAATTAGACCCTTAGGGTAAGCAGCTGTCAATTAGAGATAACTCCAACCAATGCTGTCTGAAATCTTGGACTTATCTCCTAGCAACTCCCCTTCTTTCAGGGCAGAAACCCTCCACTCTGCCTTCAGCTCAAGAGTCATCCTGAAGACAGTGAAATAACCTTTTCAATTTGGGCAGATGCATAAAAAATCCAGCTTCCAGAGCCTGCGTGAAGCCTGTGTGACATTTGACTGAAGCTGGGTTTTAATCTAAATTGATTATATATTTGCTTTGTTTTCCTCATTGCAGATGTTGAGAAGTGATTTTGCTAAAACGGTGTGCTCAGACAACACCTAGAAATTCAGTAGGGTTTAGGCACACAGTCATTTACTCTGAGAGATGCAGGGTTATCATGTTTGTCCATCTGCTGGTGCATCTCTCCTTCACACTGCCTTTTGCACAGGGAGAAATTTGCCAAGAGTTTAGAATTAGGAGTGGCCATAGTTACAGCAACAGCTCTGAAGTCCTCTGTCTAGTGTGGCAGGGTACGCAGAGCGCTGACAAGAATAAATCCTATTAAGAAAAGCATGAGGTTATGCACCATTTGTGTAGGAAACATGGTGAAATTGTAGGGGCAGGAAGAGCTCTCTACTTCATCCTCAGAAGTCAAGCAGTTTCCCATCAATTTGTGGCTCCCTGCATTTAAAAATATTCTGTGCCATGTGAATTTTACTGCACCCAATGCTAAGCATCAGCTACAAAGTGACTGTTTCTATTAAGACAGACAAACTTCATGATCTTATGACAACTTTAAACTTACTGCATTTCCCCTAAAACATACCACTGGTATTGAAGCAGACCCTTCAGTAGAGACCAGCAGCTGACATTTTAATTGCAGTAACAACTAATGAAGCTTACACTTCTATCTACTTAGTATCTTTATCCCACAAAGGAGATACCTGTCCTTAAACACTGCCCATTACACCTATTTAGGATCCTTACAGCTTTCTGGGCTTTTGACGAGCCAATTTTAATGAGTTTTAGAGAGTAATTAAAATAAAAACTTTAAAACTGGAAATGGAGGAGAAAAAAAAAACCCTCTCGCTTCCTTACAAATAATACTTCATAGCTTATCATAACTGTTAAAAGTGATACTCAAAGCTCATTATTTCCTATTAGCCACATATCCTTAACATATTCTGTGCTTTCACATGTCCGTAACATGAGGGAACCAGCTCCAACAGCACCAGCACTTTGGCAGCTAAACTCTGCTAGATTACAATACCTGGGTGGCTCATATTACAGTCTTTTGTTATTAAAATACTCAGGAACAATCCTGCAATAGTATTAAATTACTCTTTCATTTACTGTGGATGGAAGCTGTTACTCTTGCTATATCTGTTTAAATATGATAGTAGATTTGTTTGAGGCAGGACACTTTCAAGTCAGGACATGGGCAACACACTATGTTGAGTAATACAGCCTACTGGAATTGCTGAATAACCTATTCAGTACAGTTCTTCTTGGGCGGTAAAAAGATATTTTAGGACTTCAGCACTGACATGAAATAGCAGTGCATTAAGGCAATCTGCAAGTTTTGGGTTATAGTTCTTAAGTGCGAAAATGAGAGTTACACCTTTATTTCTAGAGATTGCAACAAGAATAAGCATAGGTTAGTCTTTGACTAACTACAGTAACTATGCTTTCTTGCACTGCAATTGCAGTGCAAAGAAACTCTTGTTTCTTTGTTATTAAAAAGAGGAACTCAGGCAAACCATGACAAACCTAAATCCTGCCTTTCTGAAGGCTGACAAGTAAAAATGAACCCAGAAAAGGAGAACACAGGAAGTGACTCATTTACACCCTCGGACTTCTACTGCAGAACAGTAAAATGCATAGACACTATAGCCTAGAATGCTTTAAAGTTTGAGTGAAGTCTACATGCACATACCCACCTCACCACTAACAACTACAGCCATCAGTCACAATGATTTACCCAGTGATCTATCCAAAGCCAAGCTCAATGTGAGCAGAAGACAATACTTCATTCAAAACTGTAGATCTAGCTCCCGCTAGAATCAGCAGCCAGCTTGAACCAACAACTTCCTCTTCAAAAGGCCCTGAATGGACCATCTGATTGCAGCATAAAGCAGTGAGGACAAACCCTTAGAACAGCTGAGTATTTTTAGACAACTGCCACCCATCAGCAGAGCACTGCGGATGCAGGAGTGGGACACGTGGCAGCAGCCAGGCACGTGGCACAGCTCCCATCTGGAGCACTCTTACACATGGAGCTGCACAAGATCCTCCACACATCAGCAGTCGGTGGCCGTTTCCCTGGGGCTCCCCACCTCCCCCCCAGATAAAACACACTGCTCTCAGCAGTAGCTCTTCCCGTCTGCCTAAAGCACGGGTTGGAATAATTTCTTTCAGCATTTCTTGCTGGGTGCTGTTGCTTGCAATGCTTTTCTGCCTAAGAGGTTCCAGCTGAAAAACAGACTTTGAGTAAAGTGATTTTATCAATCAACTAAGATTATAGCTTAAAAAAAAAAAAAAAAAAAAAAGGAAAATCAAGTGAGGATTGATTTGTATGATAGCTGACCCAAAGCAACTTAGAAAAACTTCCTTGAGTACTGTTATAAACTTAACTATTCATTCCATAAAGAAGCATCACTTACGCATCAAGCAATGTTTTTAGCTGTTTCAAGAGCTCATTTTCACTTTATCATATGCTGCAGAGTAAGCCTCTTAAGTACAATTGATTTTAATTGACTGGAATATTGATCCCATGTGTAGTCGTGATCTAATTACAGAAAAACATAATTGGTAAATCACGTTGATTTATTTCCTGTTAGTGTATCATTCCTAAAAGAAAGCCTATTGTGCCACCAGCTGAAGGCAGCCCAGTTGGGAAATCTTATCATTGGTACCAAAAAAACAATGAGGCTTTTTCATCTCTCCTTCTCCTCAGAAGAAACGAACAAAGGAATGATTTGAAAACAAGAAAAACCCAAAGCAGTTTGGTAGGAGGTGTTGAGAAGACATTGTTGACAGCTTTATGACGTAAGCAATATTGTATTAATGTGATCATCAAGGCTGAACAATCTGACTCGGGTGCCTTTGTTGCAGTGTAAGGGCAGAAGCAGCAAGATGTACTGCAAAGCCTGACTGTAAGCTCTTAGGCTGCCACTCCACTTACTGCACACCTGCAACCTGTTCCTGGGGCCTCCCCTGGGTTTGCTTCCACAGATAAACTGCCTCCATCATTGGTCGCTTCATGGCAAGAATCCAACTCCTCAGAAATTCCTTTATTTTAATCCTATCCTTATAGGAAAAGAAGGAAAGAAAAAAAAAATGGCTCTCCCCTCTCCTAGAGTGCACTATGGCTTTCAGAACAGAAACCCTTCTAAGCTTGGGAAGATGACAATCCCTAGGTTAAAAGTCACAGCTACTTTTTATTATTAAGGAATTGCCATTAGAAATTATAAATACTTTGGTATGGGATTTCAGCAAATGAGATCATAACATATTTACATCTGAATTTGTGAGTAAAGATTGTTATTGAAAGGCCTTAAGTGTTATATGTGCTGAATTTTAGTAGTACTGAAACTCAGCGAAAGCGAAGGCATCCCATTGAGCTCCTATTGGAATTCATATTACGTTAAATTGAATAGTTTTCACAGGGTCACAGCACACTTGGAAGGGAAAAAATTATGCACCAATTAAAAAAAGGATTTTCCTCTTACAAAAAAGAGGAGGAGATGTACCTCATAGAAAAAAGTAGTTTCATTTAAGCTGCTCCTTTGGGGAAGACTGCTGTAACATGTCTCTAGGATACAGCTAAAATCTGACTTTCCTCTGTACACATTAGTCTCTTCATACACAAGATCTTGACTGGCCAGCTGCAAACAAGTTCTGTGAAGATTTGATCATATGAGAGGAGACAACCAAATGATATGCTGAGTACAATGTCATCATTTCTTGAAAGAATTCCTGAAAGAAAGAGTGGCCACAAAGCCCAGCTCAGCTCTACAGCCTATTGGAAAGGAAGAGACTTTAGCTAGGGTGGTTACTCGCGGTGAAGCACTGTCATCTGACTTTCAGTGCATTTTCATGCATCAATTATAGAAGCAACTGGCACAACCAGTTCTTCCCAAGCAGGATTCCAGAAGATAATTGATACAAAAATTGAATCATGCAAACCTCCATTGTAAATGCACATCCAGCTTCTCAGACCAGATTATGTGTCCTGACAGCTTTCAAGCTTTAAAACATTTAACTGGATAAAAGCTGTACAAAAGTTCTTGGTGGTCATGCAAAGCAATCCAACTTTAGCATATGCCGATTCTTCATCAAAAGACTAACATTCCTATATGTTGTCATCATTATAACAAACAGCAACTTAGCTGCAGTGATTTTAATTACCACATTGTTAAACTGCAGTATGATGCTATGTTGTATATACAGTAGTTGAACAAGTGAGTGCTGTCAGAAGAGTATTTATAGGATTTGAGAAAAGGCTTACATGCTCAGAAACCTGTCTGACTATGCTTTTCATCAGAGGGAAAAAAAATGCTACAATGCTACTTCTTACACAGTGTGCCTACCTCAGTGTGTATGCCTTACACAGTACAGCCATCTTCAGTCATGGTATAACAATGTTCAGCTTGTGAATGGCACCTGAAGTTTGAGAGTCTGGAGTTTTCCTCATTTATTTTACAAGTAGAGGGCAGGAAGGAAGAACTGGAATTTCTAAGATCAACTTTTAACCATCTCACAGCTCAGTTACTGTTTTTCCCCTCTTTGGTACTTCACATAAGCAAAAATCTTAAAGTTGCAATCTTCCATGCAGATTTCTTTCAATGCCAGATGAGAATATTATGGGGAAAGTATCAGAACAACGTACAATAAGAATGTATTTTAAAGACTGATCCCTTTATAAGTTTAAAACGTGCACACACACACACACACACAAGCACATCATCCTTATTTTCAGAACACTATTTAAGTTTGCAGTCAAATTTGTTCATCCCATGCTGGAAAAAAACAACCAAACCAAAACCACCTCTTTCATCCATATAATAAAGGTATCAGAACATGGAACCACAAACATACCAATGAACTCCTTACAGGTGTCTGCAGCCAAATTAATGGGATACTCACAGGGCTATAATTAATGACAAAGGATTTCTTTGATGCCTGTTCACAAGCAAAAGAATCCAACCTGAAAAAGGACTGCTTGGTGGCTGTCACCTTAGTTCCTGTGCACAGTGCTTCATACCCAGTAAATATGGTCAAATAGATTTCCCCAGCTATGTGAAACTTGATGAATACAAACCATAGCTCTACGATGGTCAGGATACTTTGTGGCATCTTCGATAATCCAAATAACTTTTGATAGTCTAAAGAAGTTAAATGCAACCTGAATTTTTTCCTTTTTTCAAGATGGGAAACCATAATCAAGTAAAAAAAAAAAAAAAAAAAAATCACAATGAAGAATGTATCACCTTTCCCCTAAATTGCCTTTCAGAATTAACTTAGATCAAGATTTTGCTGATAGAAACATTGCTCAAGAGCCTCTGTAGTTAGGCACATCCTCTGTAGCCTAATGAGTATTTCACCAAACAGACACCAACCTCGCTGTGAGCAGACAGTCTGCAGGAAGACCTGGATTCTTTGGTATGAGTACATTTGGGTTTTTTTCTTTGAAAAGAATCAGTAAGTCAAACCTGAGCAGCCAGAGAATGGAAAAGCTCTTGCTCAATACACAGCCCCTATTTCAAGTACCAGCACCAACAGAGGCGGGAACTGGAACAGGAGGGAGAGGGTCAAGCTCAGAAGGATGGCGCCATCTACATCTCCACTGTTTCTGGAAGTTCAGGCATCTCAAGTAACAGACTCTTAGAAGCCTGTCAGTTTCTGTCACCAGCAAGTAGACATTAAATCCTTTAACAGGGCACTGAGTACTTTTTCAGTACAAATGCCCAAGAGACAGTGATGAAAACTTAGTCACAAGCGCATGCCAACACACAATTCTTTTGTACATCACATCAGCAGCACAAAACATTAGAAATAAGTCTGTCAGAGCACTTAATACTATGAATAAAGTCCTGCACATGCAGAAGACAGAGGGCCTAAAGTGTACTACAGGAAGGAAGCAATACTCATAAATGGCCAACAGCATATGAGCAACGTCTATTTCTTATCAAGTCTGCACAAGCCCAGTTGTGTAATATAATCAGAAAATCGTGGTATGGAGTGACAGGCAACTGCTGCTACATATCACTGTGTTAGCTTAAAAGATCAACAGACAGCAGGGTTCAGAGCCCTGATAATTTCCCATGATGTCTGAAGAACTTCACTGTTCTCTCTCCAGTTTGGTTTTCTTTAAGCGTATAGGAAGTTACACACAACATTATGGTAAAAGAATACTGAAATATTTAATTAGTCCCTTGTGTCTCAGTGGCATTTTCCACCATGTGCTCTACGTACTTCACTCAATACACAGAGCTGACTGCTCAATTAAAACCCATGATTTTACCATCACTGTTCAGGACCTCACAACTCTCCACACAGCCCTCAAGACCCAGCTTCCCTACCAACAAGCTCATGTAAGAGTGTTCCACATCTCTCTGTGTAAGACAGTTTCAAGTCCTGAAACACTGGTGATCAAAATATGGAGTCTAAAGCTCCAAAACAGTCACTAACTTTGCATCCCCAAACAATTGGCTTCTGAGGCACTCTGTTCATATCATGCAAGTGTAATTCCCATTGCACTCAGCTTTAAGGAAGGCTCCAGCACTTCTGGGAAGTAAAGCAAATAAAATTAAAACAAAAAAACAAGCCAAATTTCAGGTAAAGAATGCATAAAGCACAATCAACAGCCACCTGTAAAACAAATAGTTTAGGCACCTTGCTTCATGCCCCACAGGAAAAAGCGCAAATCATTACCAAAATTATTTCCTAGAACTTTTCCCATCTCTCCAACTTCCACATTTCACTGCATACCTCCACATTCTTCAATACATGAGCTAAGGACCTTGCAAGCACCTACTCTTGTGGCCTTGGCAATAAAAATACAGTAAGTAACAGAGCCGTGGCATTTATTCTTCTAACCTAGTACTCCTTTTCCCAGAATCACAGAATGGTTTGGGTTGGAATGGACCTTAAAATCATCTAGTTCCAACCCCCCTGCCATAGGCAGGGACACCTCACGCTAAACCATGTCACCCAAGACTCTGTCCAACCTGGCCTTGAACACTGCCAGGGACAAAGAAGGAGGAACTGTTGTTGGCCAACAGGCATCATCACAGTAGCCATGTACTGTCACCTCCTCCACTTACACATACGCAAGTTCTTTAGGTGCAAATCAAAGGGCTAAAAGTATTCCTCTAAATGGGCAAAAACCTCTGCAATACAAATGCTACTTTGACATTGTCAAAGCAACCTGTGAGGGGTAACCTAAATCGGGATGTGCTTTTGGGTGCTGGTGAGACTCAATTACCAATTTACAGAATTCCTCATGTTTCAGAAAGTCTACATGTCAAAAATAACTTCAAAATAAATTAGGAAGAATTAGTTAATGTTATCTAAGAGGCACTGGAGAACTGTTTCAGAATTGAGTCTTGCCAGAAACTCACTAATGATTGGATGCCACAGCACATAATTCTTTAGCAGTTACTTTTTTCTATCAAATTTATTAAAGCCATTCAAAGCTGTAATGTTCTAAGAGCAGTGATGTCCTGGTTTGGGCTGGGGTAGAGTTAATTTTCTTCATAGTAGCTGGTATGCAGCTATGTTTTGGATCTGTGCTGAAAACAGTGTTGGTAATTAAGAGATGTTTTCATTATTGCTGAGCAGTGCTTACACAAAGCCAAGGCCTTTTCTGCTCCTCACACCACCCCACCAGCGAGCAGGCTGGGGGTGCACAAGAGGATGGGAGGGACACAGCTAGGACAGCTGACCGCAACTGACCCAAGGGATATCCCATACCATATGGTGTTATGCTCAGCATGTAAAGCTGGGGAAAGAACAAAGTGGGACATTTGGAGTGCTGGCATTTGTCTTCCCAAGTAACTGTCACCCGTGATGGAGCCCTGAGTGCCTGGAGATGGCTGAACACCTGCCTGACCATGGGAAGCAGGGAATGAATTTGCTCTGCTTGTGTGTGTGGCTTTTCCTTTACCTTTTAAACTGTCTTTATCTCAATCCACTCTGCTGATTCTATCCCCCAACTCGCTGCATTGGGAATGAGCAACTGGCTGTGCAGGGTTGATTTGCCTGCTGGGATTAAACCATGACAGTCCTTTTTGGTGCCCAATGTGGGGCTTGAAGGGTTCAAGATAGTGACAGATTTGATTAGAATGTGTCAGATCAAATTTATAGCTATTATTGCTGTTTAGCTATTAATTGACAGGCTACTGTGCTTGCCATGCAGCTCACAGTGCTCATTAGTGGCTGCTTTTTGCTTTTGCTGCACACTATACTGCTTATCACCTCACTCTGCTGTGCCTGGGAACATTTTGATAACAGCAATGGACATGTGCCTGCGCATCGCTGCTGTTTCTATGCTGCCATACTAAAACTCTAGTGTGAACTCAGGCCAACAGGACTGTGACTAGTGGGTGAGTCCATGTGAGAACAGGACACCCCAAGGTGTCTATAAGCCAGGGATAAGTCCATGCCAAAGTGGGTACATCTCAAAGTATCTGTGACTGGGGTTATGGCTGTGCAACAGCAGGTGTACCTCTGAAGGGACTGCGGCCACACTGGACTTTGCTTTGCTTGCATGCATAGCTTTTGCTTTCCTTATTAAACTGTCTTCATCTCAACCCACAAGTTTTCTCACTTTCAGCCCCATCCCACTGCAGGGTGTGTGAGAGCAGCTGTGTGGGGCGGATTTGCCAGCTGGGGTTAAACCACAACAACTGAATACTCACAATGTAAGATAGTTTGGATCTAAAGAAAAAAATATTCACAGCACCAGCAACAGCCACAAGATGGTAATAAATTATATACCCACTTATCAAAGAACAGGTGACTACAATAAGGTGAGTTTTAAGGCCCTTCAACTGCGTCATCAAAAACCTTTGGTGAAGACTTCAGAACTGTTAATGGTATCAAGAAAGCTGTAGATAAAGTCAGAACGGTTGATCATAATGACAACTTCCAAAAGCTGTTTGAACTTCATCACTTTGATTAACAGCCTGGCTGCAGGTAAGAACAGTCACACGACATACCAACATTTCCAGAGCACTTTACCTCAAGTTAAACATCCTCATTCCACACACAGCACCTGGTTTTGGAGTTTTTACTACATGGTCTCTCTCCATGCAAACCTTTCTCTTCCCACAGCATTTTGAACAAGGAAGCAAGAATTGAACAAAATGCAACAAAAGCCCCAAACACACAAAATGCAAACATGCGATCCAAAAACCCCAGATCAAATGAGACAGATTGAAAGAAGACGTTTTCTGCTCAGTGAAAAAGCAGCTCATAGACCACTGACCACATAGCTGGATTTCACAGGATTTTTCCCACTGGGAAGGCAGGTTATTTGATTCATAATGTGCCAGGGTTCATCTGTAGCAGAACCAGTCCCCTGAAATGTTGTTTTCAACAATGTTATAAAGCTACAGCTTGAGAAGTGATATGCACAGAAGGAGAAAATGGGGTTTCACTGTGCTTTTTCATTCTCATTACACACTAAGGAAGACCTAAAAAGATTTTTGTATAACATCTTCACTCCCTTCCCCTGCCCTCAAAAGCAGCTGCTAAAATTTAACGAGTCATGGATCTAGCTACTGGAAAATATAAGCAACAGACACACACATAAAAACAAATCTCAAAACTAGTTAAGCAGCAATGAAGATGAAATAAAAACCAGAGTTCTTTGGTGTTTCTGGTGCTGTTAAATTTTTTCTCACTTCAAGGAACCACTTTAATAAACAATTTCAATACACACTCAGAGCTGAACTATACTGTACATGTATAAAAAAAATTATCTTGTTTCATTCAGTTACCCTTAACTGCATTGTCCCAACATTTCAAGTCAGTAACCCAATTTTCATCATGAACAGTAAATAATTCAGAAAATAAGGAATGGGTAAACCTAGCATTTCAACACAAGCTTCTGGCACTCTACTACATTTGCTCCATCTTGAATTTATGTATTTTCAGTCAATATTTAAGCACAAATAAGCCAAGACCCAGCAGAACACAATTTCCCTTCTAACAGCAGGTTATAGATAGGTCTATGACACAAAGGCCATAAACCAGTGAAAGCTAGACTGAGATAAAAAGAATGTGAAAATTTTCAATACACATATTAAGCTTGATTATAAAAACCAAATACACATTCATACACTTGAACTTCACATGAAACACTTTATACCAGAGCAGCATGTGTTTTCATGGAGCACCCTATGCAGTGACCCTGCAGAACACACTCTTTTGAACAGCACTGTCAGAATGGAAGTAAAATTTCAATGAAGAACCTTCTTTGATACTGCTCAAGAAATTGTGCACAATTCAAACAGGCTTCAACGATATGCATACACATCATAAACTTAACTGGCTTCTATACTCACCACTAATCTGAACACAGAATTAAATAAATACCTTTTGCATTTTCTTTGGCTCTTTCTGTAAGTTTTCTCTGAGAGGTACTTTTCCAAACAATCTCCATCCCACATCATTTTGCTTTTCAAATCTCGCACTTGGCTTTCTGGTAAACAAATTCCTACAAAATAAAAAAGTTTGATTAAGAAAAAGGGTTGATTAATTCCAATAAACAGAAGGATAAACAATTTGCTAACCTTATGTATCCCAGTCACAATATTCCAGTCCCTCTTATGGTTGTGCTGGCAGGCAGTGTTTCCCAGCCTCAACAGGTAATACAGTATCATCATGCAGTATCATCACAATACCAGGCAATGGAGTTGGTTAAATAAGAATTTTTAGTAGATAAAGTTCATTTGTAACTTTGCAAAAGTGGCCTTTTTAAGTCTCCCTCTACACCATCCAGCCTCAGTCTTTTAAAGTAAGACTGAACCACTAAATCTCTTGCTGCATGAACTTTCCCCACCCATCTGTTAAAGCACACTATTCCCAAAAATAACAGAAAAGTTGCAGATGTAGTAGCTTTTACTGGTTTTGATCTCCTTTCATAAGATTATTTTTCCTGAATAACCTTAAAAGCAGCTATCAAAACACATTTATTTTGAACCTTCTCTGAAATGTCTCCAGTTAACCAGCTTAACCACTGCAGTAATAGTCATGAAACTAGACATAAAGCCACTGAAAGTTACTTCGCTAGTTTTTAATCATATAGCAATACGCCAGACTTGCATCTTTGCACCACAACTATGTTTTCTCAAAACTGGACATAAAGTACAGACCAATCTTCATACTTTTGGTAGCATTCAGCTCCTCCAAGTGCACAGGAGCACAACCCACAGCATGTCTGGATTATTAAAGTAACAAGTTTTCTTTTGTTGTACTCTCTAGGTCAGCAAATATCCAAGGATGTCCAGGTTAGCTCAGTTATTTACACACCTTGTGGCAGGTTTATCTGGCAACATGACTACAAGCTTTTGCTCCCTCATTTAAAAGAAAACAGGAACAAACAAACAAACAATGCCACTGAGACAAAAGCATTTTTGCTACTTCAATCAGGAGGCAGCTGTAGCACCTTCATACCATGGATGCTTTCGGTCTGGTATTACTGCTTTTCCTTGCAGTTACTAACTTAATGCCCAGCGCACTGACTCACCACGTACAAATTGCTTCCTGTACATAAAGCATGGAAGTTTGAGAAATAAAACTATATTAAGCTTTGTGTTGTAAAAGGGCTGAATACACATCTGCAATAGGAACGACCTGGACACTACAAAGGTGGTTTCCTTGGCCACTCTGGATCAGCTAACATGAACAATACCATAAATATACCAAGAGAGATAATATTGTTTGGAATACAGGAGAAATGTTTAATACAAGAAAAACAACCTAGGCATGAATGTCAGAGTGAGTTGGAATGTATTATAAGGTTCATAGGGTGTACTGCCATCCTTAAATATGCATATATTTACACAAATGATCACATGCTTCTGTATCACAAGGGTACAGTTACCTTGAAACCCAAACAAGGAACAGATTATCATATAAAAAGATAAGAACAAAGTATTTAGGTACAGAAATCACACAAGTGAATTACAACTGATGTCAAAGCTAAGCAGCAACTATACTTCTACAAAGCTCTTTCAGGTTTCCCTCTACCCCACCTCACACAAAATAAAGCATAAAGGTATAGGGAAAGAAGAATAATATGGAAAACGTTGAAACATACTGCGAGGTTTTCCCTCTTTCCACTTGTTTCAAAGCATGAAATTATAAGTCTACAGGTAAACTACTGGATCAAACCTAAAGATCTGCTTTGTCTTTATAACTGGCCTACTCCATTTCAGTATTATGAAGCTCTCCCATAGCTCATCATTACAGCTTCAATGCTACTTGGAGAGGTATAAGCTAACTAGGAGATTAATCAACAAGCTTGACTACACTGCTACCGCTACAACTGCTAGTGCTGGGAAAAAGAGACCATCATAAAACCAACTTCCAAAAAAAGTATTTCAGCTGAATTTGGTTTCTTTTCACCTGCAATTCCTTCACCCTGGCAATATAAAGAACCCATTCTGTTTGAGGGTTTAGTACCCATATGGGCTTCTGCATTTTATTATTTTCTTACCCCTACCTCTTATCTTCTTACCCCTGCCCAAGTTCATAACATGTATGTAAAACAGCCTGAGGTGATGGATTTATAGGTCCATTTGAGATAGCTACCAGGGAAATAAAATGTAAAGAGGGGCAAACATGAGATTATTTTATATATACGTGTTAAACTAATTTAAAATGGAGAAATATCAAGCAAGTTCTAAAATACATCTAAGAATTAAAAGGAGAACATGACAGGAATAACATCATCAAAACCACTGCAGGTAAATAGGGTACACAATGCAAGACAGGCTGACTGTTCTTGCAAAAGGTTTTCTTTCAGGCTATTAATACTTCAGAAGCAAGCTAAGTTCCAGACTACATACTGCCCTCAGAGAGAACAAGAACTTCTAGCATGAGGGACACCTGAAAGAGCTCCATAAGGAGGCACCTGTGTGACAGTTCTGTGCATATTCAAATCCTCTTTTGTAAGTAAAAGGCTTTCACCACAGTTCATTAGCTCTGCAATAACAGGAAAATTAAAGGACTAACAGGCAATTTTTTCTCAGTATCTATCCACATTAGAGGTTGCTTGCAAAGGTATATAAAAGCAATAACCTCCTCTATCTCCTCTGAGGGATTTTAAGAGCAGCAGTAGGTCTTTATCTGCACAGCAAAATAAAGATGAACTGGAATAAGGGGTAATAGCTCTCTGTTACAAATGCCTGCATGAGAGGAACTAAACCTGAAAGGTCAATCTCACATAGTTACTTTCAATTCAATTCTGCAGTCCTAACTATCTGTTTTCCCTTGAGAGGTAGCATCATAGTAAGTAATCTGTTCCACAGCTTCTCTAGCAGATGGCACAGCGCTTGCTCAGCTCACTCTTCTCTGCCTATGTGGTTTCCACTGTATGTTCTAGGGCATCAGGCATCTCCTCCTCTCTTTGCACTATGTCAGGGATTTCCAGTTAACTTTTTTAAAGTTTAAAATATATACTGAACTCAAAGCAGAAAGAACAGTCAATATACAATTCCCATCCAGGACAGAGCAACTTACTCTCCTTTTCCTCCTTTTCCCAGCTCTGTCTGTGCCTAAGTCTTGGTGTTTTGCAGATGTCCATACTCCTTATGTACTCCAAAAAGTCTCAAAACTCCCAAGAGGCATAACATTATCAGAAGCCACAAACTGGCACAATCAGATGTAAAACCTCAAACAACAACCTGTTCTTGCTTTGACTGAGGGAACACAGCATTGTTAAACCCTGATCTGCCCCCGACTGGAACAAGCCAAAGGTAAATCACATATGAGCTGGGCTGGCATGGAAGTACCAGAAGAGATGTTCCTCCCTTTGCACTTCATTTTAGAAAACTTTGGGTAAAAATAAACCAAAACCAAACAAACCATGGAATATTCTCTGGCCTGGTTTATGCAAAGCTTTGCAGTAAGTCAGGATAACACCACAGGGCCCTGATAAAGCCACTACTTGAGACTTCTGGACTGAAAATACACCCTTAAAATATGCAACTCCCTTAGAAGGAAGTAATGATTTTTGCCGTATGTACATATCAGAGCAAGTAATTCATGGCAAAAGCTTTCATTTTCCTGCTGCCACAGCACAAAAGAGAATTAATTTCCATCCAGGCTTATACTGCTTCTCAGGATTTGCAAAAAAGCACTAAGCAGTCTCACTTCTGAGCAAATATAACTCACAAAAAAGACTCCACTCTAAGGGTAATTTAAGGAGCTCTTACCTACCAGAAAACACAGGTTAGCAAGGGCAGAAATGCTCTGTTTGGGGAAAAAAAAATACTAACAACAAAACCAACCCCAAACCAACCATCATATATACAGGTCTTCACTTCAAAGATGACCTCGGAATCCTAGAGTGAAAGATCTCAAAGTGTTTTAAGATACAAAAATCTATGTAAGATCTTGAATGTAAGAAGGATTGACATGCCTGGAAAGAAAAGATCCCATGCTGATCATTATCTCAGTCTCATTGTCCTCTTCACAACCATTAGAGCGCATCATGCTGATTTGCAACAGGGATATTAACAAGAATATCTGACAGAATACATCATGTCTGCAGTATTATTAGTGTGGAGCCATTAAAGTGTCATGGGTTACATCTGCATTCCTATTGAAAGTGTTAACTATTTCACACTCTCTGTAGCTACTTGTTTTACGAAAGGCTCAGAAGTTAAATTGAGATCAAATTTCAAACTGAAAATTGCTTTTGCAGAGTCCCCCAAAACAGTATTTGGCACCAAAGAGCTGTTTAACCTTGCTACTTTAATTGAGCTGTGGTGAGGAATTACCTGCCTGAAGAGAATTTAATTCTAACTCCAGAGTTAATTTTTACATACAGAGAGTATCCTGTGATACAGGAGGGAGACCAAACAATCATCTGCTTGAACATACACATACTGCACCACTACTGTATACTCATCTGCCCAACTGCCTTTTTTGTGGGGAACAGAGGAAGTTAATACCAATAAGCAAGGTCAGCAGTGCCAGGAAAACGGTTTTTAATAAAACTTATGAACCATTTCCTTTTAGTTCTATAAACACTAGGATAAACTTACTATGAGGTCATTACATATTAAGTGGTAAATGCTCCATCCCTGGCAGTGTTCAAGGCCAGGCTGCACAGAGCCTTGGGTGACATGGTTCAGTGTGAGGTGTCCCTGCCCATGGCAGGGGGTTGGAACTAGATGATCTTAAGGTCCTTTCTAACTCTAACTATTCTATGATTCTATGATTATTTTAATCTCTTTGGTGTAAGGAAGTGAAGAGGATATTATGGTGACTCTATTGCTGTATCTCAAACCAGATTTGGAAAAGGGGATGGTTTTCAGGTGTGAAAGTTCTCAGTCCAGAACAACAGACAGAATTTTAATCTTTTATGTGAAGAAAAAAAAAATAGGCAAGCATTTGAAATCTGAACTTTTAGATAAGTCTTTTTAAATATTCCTTCCTTTCCTTTAGCTGTGCAATTTCTACAGCAATAAGTTTTTCAATAATCTTTTAAATGGTATTAATCAAGAATTTAAGTCCTATTTCTCCTGGAACTGGCTGAGAAACTGAATAATACCTAGCAGATTGTAGACACTACTGCAAAATTTTAGGCTGGAACTCCCTCGGTTTTAAGATTATTTTTGCAAGCATTGGTTGGAAGCCAGTGATTTTCAGTCCGTCTTTCAGCAGGAGGTGAAGATCTCATGGAAGAAAAGAAGAACCCCTTAACGAGATCCACAAAGTGTGTTTCTTGCTGAAACTACATAAGTGAGTCATTATCTACCCTGATGCATAATGTAATATGTGTAGCACTGAATTACAGGACTAGGATTTGGAGTTTAAAAGATTAAGGTGAACATACATCATACTCTTCAGCACTTACCAAATAATTTGTGACTCGTTGAAGAGTCTTACAAGGTTAAAAAATAAGTTGTACAGTATATTATTGCCTCTAACAATTACATCTCTCCTTTAGAAATGTTTACATTCCATGGCACTTTATGATGTCATTGTCAGAAGGGGCGGAAGAATGCAATCAATAGCTGTTAGAAACTACACAGCATAAAGGGCTAAGGAAAATAAAGTTCACAGGTGCATGGACTGCAACACTACTGCAGTAACAATGTGGTTTTTAGTCAGTGCTGAAGACTTTTAAAAGAGCATTTGTGAGAGACTTATCTGAAATCAGACTCCACTGTTCATTTTCTCAAAGATTGGTGTGAGGAATAAAACAGGACTACACCAACCATTGTCCCAGAGATGTGTGGGAGGAGTTGAAGTAAGACTCCAATACCCATTTCGTGGGAGAAGTGTATGAGGAGATGAACTGGGACTCCATCATCCGTTACCTGAGGGATGAGTGGGAAAGAGCGGCGATAAGACTCTTCCACCATTACTTTGAGGATTGGTCTGTGCTATTATCCCAAGCACTGCTGCAGACATGTGTGTCAAAGAGCTGACTGCAAGACCAGGCAAACTGATCCACCAGAAACCTGTAATACGTGACATGAAGAGTACAAGTACTCCCCCCAGCTCTTTACAAACGGGGAAAAGCTAATCACCAAGAGACACATCATCAAGAGGCACATTGCCAGGGAGCCGTTGCCATGGGGATGACTCCAGAAGGACACGTCCTTGAGGACACTCTCCACCGATGACTACTACAGACCTTGAGGGACACCCTCCATGAGACACGGCCATGAGGGCAACTCCATGAGACACACTCCATGGGGTACCTTCAAGGGGACTCCAGAAAGACACCTCCGTGAGGACACCGACCTCTGACGGACTCTTGGGGGACACTCTGCTCTGATACTATGAGACTATGAACCCTGAAGAATTTCCACCACCAACGACGATGAGCACAGATCCCTGGGACACCGTTGGATACACGGTGGTGACTCACTCTCTCACTCTCTCTCTGCACCCCAAATTCTTACTTCATTTTCTGCCTTTTTTCCAATGTGTCCTATCGCTATCCCCTTTATTACAATAATTTCCTTTTTTTACAATAACTGTCTTTTTGTAATTTCTAATAAACAAACTGTCCGATTATGGTATTTGGCCTTGTTTGTGTCTTAATTTCACTCTTGAGATCACAAACTAAAACAGGGTCTGGCACTGGAGTTTTTCTCCAATCACGTCCTGACAGCATTTTATGAAATAAAATTCACATTTTCTACTAATTATGCCATTTATAAAAGGCTTTCCTCACCACTAGCGCTGGACAATTCTAAGACCATTTAAGAATTTCATTTACTACTAAACATACATTCCCTCCAAGTACTTCAAGCCTCTTTTTAATGTCCTAAAATCCTTGCAAAATCACAGTGGGGGTTTTTTTTCTTTTATTATTTTCACTTGTCCAGGGCCATGTAACCTATAAACTATTAGATGAGCATCTTCAGCAGTTTCTGGTGGGAATAAGTGTTTTCCCAGCTCCTCCTTCCACTGCAGAAGGCAATCAATCAGTATTGCACGTAGAATGTAAGAATTCTTTCATGTGAGCAGTGGACATTACTTACCTTGTGTCTATCTGACATGAGGCGCTCGTCACAAAAGGCTCCATCAGGTTTATTGCAGAGTGAAAAACTAATCTGACCACAGGAAAATTTCTCTCCTAGAGCCCCCATGGATCACAAGTTTGGTTATATCCTAGGGCAGAGATTCCTGTGCCTTATATTTTTATTCTTGTGTCTGTATCTCTTGACATTCCTCTGCACCAGGAAAAGAAACAGGTACCTAAACCTACCGAGATTACTGACACCCACAAGTATCTGACCAGGAGACAGAACAAAATACACTGATTCACTACTGACTGCAGCCTATCAACCATGCAAGTGTTGCACAGCATGCTGAAAAAAGGAAGATAAGCTCAGCATTAATTACACCTGGAATATGTCAGGAATTTTCAGTTCTTTGTCAAAACAGAACTTATTGAAAAGGGAGTTAAAAACTGTTGGTTTATTGCTAATGAAAAAAAAATCATAAAAAAAAAAGAAAAGGAACAGAAAAGTTCTATATTTATTTTGAGATGATATTACTCACCTTTTGTTGTTCTCTTTTCTTCTTCCCAGTCCTATTGCTGTAGATTATTTGTACAGGAGCTTGTGCAAAAAATGGTTTAAGGAATCAGAAAAATCTCCACTTTTCCAAATTCTATCTGAAGATGTATAAATGTTTAAGAATTTTTAGGGATTGCAAGATTTTTCACCAACTAGAGCGGCACCATGCAGACATGTCCAGGACTCCAGACATCTGTGTCCCAGATCAGCTGAGACTCTCCGCTCACACTGGCAAAGAATTTATAGGTACTAGTGACCCTGACCCTGTAGGAGCCAAGCCCAGTGCTCTATGGTAGCATATTACAACTAGAATAGCCTTTGAAAGAGCATGTGTCTATTCCATGAACATGCAAGCTTACTGGGAGGATATGGGTTTTCTGGACAAGCTACTATTAACATTCTCAATATCATGCCAAAGAATCATATTTATGGAAAGAGACACGAAGTATTATTCCACTATTTTTTTTCTCCATATATTCTGCAGATAAAAATATTTTACATGACAACAATAACATATTTTTTAATGCTGTCTGATGTCAACATGCTGTTTGGGTTAACAACGAAGTTTAATTCTTACTAAAGTGCTGCATGACATTTCTCTCCCTTAAAATAAAAATATGGCAAGGCCTAAAGCAAGGCTTAGAAACAAACATTTAAATATTCCAGCTCTAACCACACTGCTTACAGAAGGGGTTTTGAATAAAGAAACTCCCTTCTCTCAGGAGCTGCTTTTAACTTTCAAATGAAGCATGGCTAAATTCTAGCAAAGCAGATTTGATGTTTCCAATTAGCTCAGAGAGTTAGGAATAATAGTTGTGATGTTATCAGACAGTGGGTTCTGTGAATGGGAGCCACATCCTAACATAGCCTGCATGCTGGCAATAATTTTAGAAGAAACATAAAAATTACTTAATAACATAATTATGCATTCTGATTTTTTTGTATTATTAAATATTTTCCAAAGAACTGTTGCTCATAACCAAGCAACTGCATTTTATTGTTTGGTCATATCTTTGGCAGCCAAATTGACTAATCTGTCTTAAAACAGTAAGGTTCCATAACATTTTCACCCAGGGCCTGATCCAGATTTCTCTGCAAAAAAACACTTACAAAAAAAAAATCAATATGAGCCCTTCCCTGTTTTGTGTATTTTTGTTAGCTTGCTGTAACTTGACTGCGAGCAATAATACCAGTCTAGGCCACTATCACCCAAAGCCTAATCTTTGCACTAAGCACAATTACTGCTGCTGGAGACAAGTGGGACAAGCCTGAATTTTGCACTTTTCCTAACACTGAAAAATGTGAACAAAAAATGTTATGTTACTAATGAGTTATTCTCTCCTTAAATTTTGCTTAATAAAATAAAGGACCACAATGCTATCTGTAATGTAAGAATCCTTTTTCACATGCTGGTTTATTATGACTATATTATCATTGGCTCTAGCCTATGGCTTTTTTACAATTCTTATTGTTTCCTTATATTCTCTGTTTATTTTTACAGCTAGTAAAAAACAGGCTCATCCAGGACATGCAGCCTGAATTAAACTGAACAAAGCATTTTTAGAGTCAATAAACTAGTTGTTTAGCAGTTGGAGTTTGGTCAATAAAATGGATCTTGTAAACTGAATGCGAAATGAGTAGGCAGCATTAACATATTTTTTTGAATATTTTTTAATTAATTTTAGTGAAAACACAAAGTACAAAATATGGAACACAAATTTTGAACAACACATGCATATTTTCCTGGGTTTCCTTCCTTGTTGAAAACACTGCAATGTTGTCATTTGCATAAGAGATTGTATTGCTAACACATTTTCGAATTCTGTCACAGGAAATCAGGTGGTGGTGCATTCTTTTCAAGACTACACTAAATTAATAGGGTTGCATAGTGTGAGAAAAAAATAAAAGCTTTATTTAACAGAACCTTCATCTGACTCATGTGGTCAAATCAGTACCTGCCATGAGTGTGCATGACTTTGAATACACAGAACTCAGTAAAATATTTTTTCTTCTAAAGAAAAATTGCTTCAGAAGTAGCATCAATTGCATGAGAAAGAAAATAGCTTTTCAGTAATACTTCTGTGTCCAGTTAATTTCATAAATTAATCTCAGGGTTTTGGGAAAAAAGAAAAAAAAAAAAACAACAAAAAAACCGAAAACTTATTCTGGGTGAAGAAATTATATTTAAATTGGTGGTAAAATCTGTGGGCCTTCAGAGAGGTCAAATTTTCACCACCAGTTTTTAATCTGCACTGCCTTTTTTTTGTTTTGTTTTTGTTTTTGTGATCTAATTGACATTATTTTGTCAGGAAAAAATTCACAAAGTATTTTAGAAAAAGAGAGCACCTTTTCAAGGACTGATTATGATATGGAAATTGGCATGTCATAGAATATATTTGAACCAGAGTCTCTTTATTCCAACATTGGTTTAGAAAGATACTGACATTTTTCTTTCTTTTTTTTTTTTTTTTGCTTCATAGGAAAAGAAACTTCCCTGTGGCCCTTTCAAATGTGAAACCAGTTTCAGTCAATAATTTAAAAAGAGGCAGCAAATTATATGCAAGGTTTCTCACCTATTACACTCTATAACAGGAGCTGCTACTGTCCTACAGTTTATCCAGAAGTTTGTGAGGTTTACTTCCTGTGAACTTTACTGAGAGCTTCTCCTACTTCCCTCGAAATCCCATGAAGAAGATGAGGAAGTCCAGCCTCTTTGAGCAGGAGGACTTCTTATATGATAGACCTCTGTACGTCTATTATATTACAGCTGTGTGCAAACCTCTTCCTTATACTAGCTAGAGGAACAGAAAAACAAGAAGTGTAAGCTGTACTGTGAACAGACTGTGTTAAGGAATGGAGCTCAGCTTTGCTTAGAAGGTGGGTTTGTCAAATGAAATAGAAAGTTGATAAGTCTGAAAGGGGAACAAGGAAAAGATAATCCAGGAGTCATCATTTTCCATTCCTGATGTACACACCACTGTCAGTATCTCCAGGTCTGGGGCTTTTTATGCTCTAAAAGGAAATACGTATCAGACTGTTCATTTGGAAATTAACAAGAAAACAACCCTGAACCCATCACTGTAACCCTTAGAGCCTCAGGTATAGCTGCACACTTACTCTGAAAATGGAGACGATCACATTTAATTGCTTCCATGTGTAGCTGGATCACAGATGTGACAGGCACTGTGCCTGACCACAAATTATTAACGAAAAACATTAGCTGGTATAAGTCTTGTTTATGAAAGGGTGCCAGTGGAAAAAGTCACAGGATCGTGGTCTCCAGCTACTACACAGATGCCAAGGAAAAGCATATCAACAAGGGCTGAAGTTTATAAGAAGTGTGTTGCGCTTTCTGGAATAAAGAGGTTTCTGACTGCATTAACTTACATTGTTGTTATTTTAACAGTAAATAACATGCAGACATCCAGATAGCTAATTGGCTGCTGGAGTTTTCATTTGGAATAATTTACAAAACCACAACACAAGATATTATGTAACGATTGGCTGTCCACGAGTATAATTTCACACCATGGCCCTATCTAAACAAAATATCAGTTGGGCAGACATGTTCATTTTTCCTCTCCTTTGGCTCCAGGTTAAAGATGTTGATTGCCAAGCACAGCCTGTCAGTCACCAACCCACCCCAGGCTCTGCAGGCTCATGTCACCCCAAGGGGAGGCCTCAATAAAGAGTGTCCTGGTGAACAACTACCCAGCTCCAGCAGGCAGCTGGGACACTGCTTCAGGCGCATCACTGAGGGCTACAGCAATGCACCTCCCCAGGGGGTCTTTGGTTCCCAGGTGTATTGAGTTTGCAAACAATGTTTTGGTAGTGGCGGGCTAAAGGAGTGGCTTTTGTGAGAAGCTGCCAGAAGCTTTTCCTATGTCAAATAGAGCCAATGTCAGCGGGCTCCAAGGGAGACTACTGGCCAAGGCTGAGCCCATCAGCGATGGTGGTAGCACCCCTGAGATAGTATAGTTGAGGGTAAAAAAGTTTAAAAAAACAACTGTGCAACTGCAGCCAGAGAAAGGAGTGAGAACATGTGAGAGAAGCAGCTCTGCAGACACCAAGGTCAGTGTAGAAGAAGGGGAGGATGTGCTCTAGGTGCCTGAACAGAGGTTCCCCTGCAGTCCGTAATGCAGCCCATGGTGAGGCAGCTGTGCCCCTGCAGCCCGTGGAGGT
>JANHGB010047901.1:48355-62522 GCA_026283785.1 Coracopsis vasa
GAAGAGAAGAGAGAGAGAGAACGGAGGCGCAGGGAAAGAGGAAAGGGGGCCGCACGGAAAAATAAGGGGAGGGTGGGGAAGGAGCTCATCTTTGATTCAGCTGGGGTTCATGTTCACAAAGAGATCACTCAGAAATTTTGTACAAATGGCAGGAGCAGAATGTGAGCGCAATGAGGGGCCTAATGCAGGCACTTGTCCTGTAATCAAAGATTCAGCTCAACGTGAGTCCTTTGTGAGACAACAGCATCATTCTCCACCCAGGCTAACCCCTGAATGCAGAGCAGCTCTCTCAAGCAAGGCAGGCAGGATGAGCCTCACATTTCTTTGTCTTGTTTGGAAAATATTGTTTGATTTTATTTTATTTTTTTTTTTTTTACGATTCCTCATTTGTTTCTCTTCTAAAGAAAACATTTCTCGATGAGCCTGTAGTAAGCCAGAGGGTGTTTGCTTGAGTGGAGGCACTCTCAGGGCAAAGAGGGAAGCGGATGGGCTGACATGGTGAAGTGAGGGCAGCTCCAGCCTGCGCTTGGTGAGGGTGTGCAGAAAAATGGCTGACATTTCCACGCTAGCAAATGCGTGATGGGCATCTTCCTCTGTGTAAGCACAGTTTCTACTTCCTCAGGCTTTAGCAGCCCTATATAGATGAAACATACAGGGATTCCTTTTTTCCTGCTTAAAGCCATTTGGCAGTAAAATTTCTTAACTTCTTGAAACATTTTTCTTAAAAAAAAAAATAAATTTACCATTTATTGAAATGAAACAGAGAATTTTAATCTGGGCAAATAGACTTTTTCAGCTGGGTTGCATTAAAAATCCCCTTTTTGACTTGAAAACAGTGTTTCTGTGTATATACATATATATTTAATACCACTATAGAAATTATTTTTAAGTGAAATAAACGTTTATCTGCTTCCTGATATTTTTACCCCAACTAAACATTAACTGATATCATTAACTATAATCAATTATTTTCGGAATTTGTTTCGTGAGAACTGGAAACAATATGTAGACAGTAAATCAGATTTGTAATCTTTAAAGCTTTACACTGAAACAGGACAAAGGAATATAATTAAAGAATTGACACACAGAAGGTGAACATTAAACTGAGCAGCCCAGTTGGATGTTTTGTTATCCGGGGTTATAGCAGCGTAAACCAGCCTAGTGTTGTGTCAGGGAGGGAGGCAGGTCCCAAATTCTTAAGAATCCCGTTAATTCTTTGCTTTCTTCATTTGCTAAGTATTTATCTCTATAGAGAACTGATTGCTACCTCTAGCACTGCTAAAGGTATTTGTTGAAAAGGCTATCCAGAAATGGGCTCAAACCTACATTCATTGTTGATACCACAGGGAGTCTTGGAAGCAAAAGACTGAGTGTTTAAATTTCAGCCAGACTTATTTTAGATACAAACCTCATATGAAATAATCATAAATGGCAATATCACTATTTTAGCATACAGCGTGAAGTTTAAAATATTGCTGAATACTCAGGGACAAACTGAAAAAGGAAAAACGTAGTTTCAAATACAAGATTTTTTTGGCATAAGCATAAATGTAAAAGGAAATATTACTGATAAGGTAATCTTATTGTTAATGTAACTGAAATTGTATTTGAGATAGCTGTTTGATATGTAGCATCATCTTTTTACTTGATTCTCCAAGACATTGTTGTGATTCACCTGTGTGCTGTATGTGCGTGAGTGTGTGTGTATATTTTTGTGGGCATACATCCCTCTGGTACCTTGCAGCTGAAGATTTTGAAAGCCTAAATTTTGTACTTTTCTGTCAGGTTGTGTATGCAATTGCATTTACCTACATTTTCATAACCTATATATCCAAAACACAGTGAAAGTCTAGTTGCACAGTTATAATATAAGGCTTTATCAGATTCTTGCTTAATATCTGAACACGTATTAAAATTTATACTTGCCAAAAGTGAGCAAATGCAAATCCCCAGTAGATTATATTTTTTTTTTCACATGGCAGACGTGTGTTTTTAATTTTATATTATAAATCTGCGACATTGTATCACATTGCAAAAAAGTTTTGCATTTTCAAACTAGGCCTGGCTTTAATTTCAGGCGTGATGTAATCAGTACCATATCCCTTCTTGCTGGGGAATAAAAACAGAGAGAGCCCTGCAGGCTTTGTGGCCTACCAGGCTGCCCTGGGCTCTGCCGTGAGAGTTCCCAGTGTGATTCAGCACTCCGCCCCTATTCAGGGATCGAATAAGAATGTGCTTAAGTGCTTTGTGCTTCGAAAACATGCTTAAACGCTTTGTTGAATTGGGAACTAATTAAATGACTGAAAGTTCAAACTTAATATCTCAGTGTAAGGAATGTGTGAATTTTCCCACAGGAAAGAATAACATGCTCTGAAAATATGGCCCGAAAAATTTTGTTTGTTTTCTTGGGTTTGTTTTGTATTCGTTTCTTGGTTGTTTTTTTTTTTTCCTTATGAAATAGGGTGTCATTAATTTTCAGAACCTTTCCTTCTAAATAATTTCAATTTTTTTTTTAAACGAGTGCAAGAAAAATAAAAATTTGCAAATTCACTGAATCCATTTTTTAGCTAAAGTAATTATTATTATTATTATTATTATTATTTCTGACATCTAGTAATGCTACTTTGATGGTGGGGTTTTATTTCTCTTTTCTCAGATGTTAATTTTTACATTTTTTTCCAAGTGCCTCACAGAAGGTTGGCTAAGTTCCAGAATAACAGCTGGAAGCGAGAAGGAATGAAAAAGTGTATCATAGAAATTCAAATGAGAAATAGGATATACATTTTTAATGGGTATGGTTATCACTCATTTGAACAAATTACAAACGAGGATTGTATTTTAGATTTCCAGATGTCTTCAGCTCAACATTGGATGCCTTTCCAATAGACAAATATAAGAGATTAACTTTGCAGAACGTCTGCGACTTGAAATTCAGGTAAAATGGTACATTCTGGCTTTCAGAACTCAAAACATCAAAGATAGGAAATTCTGGAAACCTGGATGTAAGCTAAAGGTACTTTATTTCCTGAAGAGTGACTTAAAAAAAAAAAACAAAAATACAAACAAAAAAACCCAAAGCAAAACATATATTCTTTTTTTTCTGTTGGCTATGTCCAAGAAACCATACACACAACATCAGAAAGAGTGGCTGTTAAGATCAGATCTATTGACATAATTAATTTATTTGCAAACAGTTTAATGTATTTTTGTCTGAGTCTGCCTTCTTGCACACACCAAAACTACCCTGATTCAGCTCCTTGTGAATTAGGGTGTACAGCAAATAAAGGAACAATCATCTAGTCCAAACATATTTGCATTCTTAATATGGTGCACACATTCAGGCAAGCGGCAATTTGCATGAAGACCATGAGCCAAATTCAGTTCTGACAGTAGCAGGCATAACTTTATTCAAATCAGACAAGCAGCAGGCATTTACAAGGAACAAGAATAGGTGCTGTGTACTTGCTATATGTCCATGCTCTAGCAGAATGCATTGCTGTTGCTCAAAACTTCACATTTTCTTCAGATGGACCAGAGTTTATCAAAACTAAATGCAAGTTTCAGCTGCAAGTTTGGATACATATGCAATGGCTGACAAGATATATAACTTGCTTGTACAGCTAGGTTTCAGTGTGAATAGTAAGCATACTTTTAAAAATTATTCTCTTTGCAAGCTTCTATAACAGGGATTAGCTGAGAAGCAGCATGCCAGGATGCCTCTGGCCACCTTCTAAACATCCTTGTAAACTCGGCCACAGGCAGAATCAACTTCATTTTGCCCAAAGTATTGCATTATTTAAGCACCCGTTGTCTAAGTGTTCTTACTAATACTTTAATGGCCGTTGTACACCCCGGTGCTGTGGAGCTGGCTGGTGTGTCTTGCTGTGTTTCAGCGAATGTTGTGAGGAATCTACAGCAATTAGCTGTTCATGCCTCTGCTTTCCTGTTTTGTGCCTTCTCTTTCATGTATCAGATGTTTGTAAGTTTTCCATTAGACATTTCCTGCTTCTAATCGATGTTTGTGAGGCTTTTGCTTTGAGCTATCAAGGCTCCAATTTGTGCTGAGATGTTTGGTTTTGTTTTAGGGCTATGGGGTCTTTGTACTCCTTTCTTCCTAGAAAACATTATAATCTGGAAAAAATAAATAAACTGCACTTTGCAAAAAGTGAATATGTCTCCTTCATCTAAATGGCATGGTTTGCACATGTGTCTTTTGTCAGCAGATCACTCCTAAAATAAAAGCACTTAAACTGCAGTTTCTGCCAACTTATCAGACACCAATGGGTGACAACATATATGCACTGCAGTTTCTAAAGGCAGCTTTGTACTCCAGTGTTTTCATCTTCTTTGCCTTGGATTCTTTTTTTTCTCTTTTTAATTTGAAACGGTGACTGATTTCTTTTTCTGTTTCCACCAGCTTGATGTCCTGTACTTAACAAGTAAGTAGCTTTAGCTTCTTTTGAAAGAAGAAAATACCTCTTAAAAAGTGTTTCAAATAAGCATTGCCCACTGTGAAGTGGCTGTCAAAATTAACAGGAAAGGCATAATTGATTCCCTGAGAGTCATACACGAAAACTAGCTTAAATTTTACAGAACCGCTTCTGATGTGTTTAAATACTTAAATAAATGTGGTGCTGATCTTTTAATCCCCTCTTCCATGTTTTAACAGTGGAGCAGCATACCCAGGCACCAAGGCAGCCCCAGCCTCTTGGAGGGTGTTTTTGCAGCAAGGCACTATCTATCATCCCTCCATTCACATGGTACCAAGGTTTCTGGATCTGTATTTTGCTTATCGAGTCGCCAAACCAATGAATCATCAAAGGAAGCTGTCAATTCACAGCACATCACCCTTGCTTTGAACTTAGAAATGCGTCGAACATTTCAGAGTTTTATTTATTAAGGTCAAGACTGGATTTGAATTGGCAATGAGAGAATGGGAGTGGTGAGGGGAGAGGAGGATGGCTGCTGATTCAAGAAACCTGCTGGGACTTTGTGGCCTACTGCTAGGCAACAGCCCATCCCCACCACAGCAAACATACGACCACAAAATGAATGACCTCATCTACAAATCAGCTATTTGATATGCAGATCGGACTGCAGTCCTCTTCAATAATACAAGGCTGCGCAGGCAGCAGGTGCAGTAGGAAAAAGTACATGGCCTTTCCACGTTTTAAAAGGAAGGGCTGGTTTGCGCTCGCTTGCTCCCTCTGGTCCTTTGCAATTCCTGAAGCTCTATTACCTTCATTTTTTATTTAGACCGTCCATTTAAAGAAAACATGGCTACTCCTCTCTGTTCCTCTCCACGCCCACTCTTAGGCCAAGAGAAGAAGAGGCAGGGTTAAGAATCTGCGCCAGCAGTCTTTATGATTCCTTCAGCATCTGAATGCACAACCTGAATAAACATGGGGCTTTTTAGGAAGGAATTTCAGTTTCTGAGGTTTTGTCCTTCTCAGATGTCACATCTTTTTGAAAATAATTATGAAAGGGTGATTTCTTTTCTTTCTTTTTTCCACAAAAATGGAGCTCCTCTTTGTGCAGAGAGCAATGCATGCAGAAGGCATTTCTTTCTGTGCATGCGTGCTCTCCTTTAGTTGTATGGAAAGTGCTGTTTGCATTTTACAGTTAGCGAACTACATGCAGACTCACAGAAAAACAAACTCACCATTTTGTAACAGAATTAAAGTATTTTTCAGCTGTGTGTTAAAAAGAATAAAGAGCTGCTACTCTGGACTATGAAACAGCACTGAGCCTCTTAGTGGGCCTCAAAGAGCAATAAAACACAGTGTAATATAATTTGTATTGTCTGTGGTTGCAGGTTATGTCCTGAAAGTCGTAAACTATTACAGCTTTATAGCTATGCTGCTGGTATTAACTAAATGAAAGGGCTGTTTGTTCTAAATCTGTAGTCTGTATGATAGCATATCTTAAATTCATCAAGAGTAATTCATGAAAAAGGAGGGAAAAATGCTGCAGAGCCAATAGGGACAAAGCTAAAACACAGAAGCAAACAATACCACAAAGGTATGGTTGGTGTCTAACCTCTCTGAGCCTCTCTCTCATACTTCTGGGGGACAGAATTGATCATCCCTGAGACTACAAGGTACATTCAGCTGATGAGCCTGGAGGATGCATTGAGCTGCTTGTGAAGAAAGCTATGAAAAATTAGATATTTACACTATTGTGTTTAGATCATTCTTGGACTCTAAAGGAGCATCATGGTTTTGCTGAAACATAAGAGGTTCTCTTTTTTTCCCTCATAGGAGGGTTTTTGTTGAAAAATGCACCTATAAGTAGTAAAGACAGTGATTTAGAGAACCAATCTAACAACACTGTGTCTTTTTCCTGAAAGCTGTGAAAATATTTAGAAGGTTTTTGTCTGAAACCTTGGAATTTCCTCTTAAAGTGGATTTTTTTTTTCCACTTGTATCCAGTAATGCTTTAGCTTTATTCAGGCTTGAATTTAAACATGGATGAGATGTGTGTCATTAAACTTGCTCAAGCCCATGAATTATTTGTCAGATAATTCTGCAGCTGGTTCCTTGTAACCTTCAGTTTCTGCATAAGCTGTTTGTTCCTGGTACTGAGGATAGGGTCTGATTGGTCACCGACTCTTTTGCCACTAGGGACTCCTTCTGTCAGACTTATGTGGGATAAACAATTCTAATTTGAGGTCAGAATGCACATCAAGTTAAAGCTCTCAAATATTTGCTTAAAACTGACCCACCTGTAAATTGTTTTTGACTATAGACTCACCTATGGGAATGCTCACAGCAAATGAATGCTAATGGGAAGGATGCAAAAACACTCAAACGAAATGGGTTTGAACACTCAAATGAATGTTGATGACACAATTGTGATATTGTTCCATTTCTTTCAAATGGGCTTTGTTGCAAGAACACGTTTTAGATGTGTGACTTTTGAACTGATACCTCGTGGCCCCCAGGATGTTTTCTTCAGGGCTTCCTTCAAGACAGAACTAATGTGATGCTAACCTCCACCTTTGTGTCTCATCTGTGGAGAACAAAGCCGGCAGCTTGAAACACTCTGGGGTTTGAACAGGCCTTTGAAGACTGAGTAGGCCCAAAAAAGGAGACAGACCTGCCCTCCTGATGTAGTGCAGGTGAGAGCAGGTGAGGTAAGGGGGATCAGGCTTGTCCCTTCCCTTGCTGCAGCCATGCTGCTTTGCCGCAGTTTTGTGAGGTGCTATTGTGATGCACCTCCTTTCTTCTGTTTCTCTGAGGACAACCCATGTTGCTTAGCTGGGAGAGTGTGAGCTACTTTGGGGGCTAATGTCACTGCCTTTTGCCCAAGGGTTTGAGGTAAATTTTATTATGCTGGGGGCATAAACATGAAAATTGTTGGATAGTCTTTTTTCTCAAGGAGGGCTCCCTAAAGCTCCTCAACTTTGCAAACCTCCATGTGCTTTGCTTAATTACCCTCCTTTGCAACATCTCAGACAGTTGGCCAGATGTTTACTTGAATGTATTTTAAGTTTTGAACATATTTGGTTTCAAAAGCATTAACATTCGTGTTCCATTGCTGACCACACTAGTGGAGCAAGGCAGAGGAGACGAAACCTCCGCCAGGACACCAGCCATGTGCTGATAACCCTGACGCCTCAGAGCATATCCCAGGCACCTTCCACTATCAGCTATGTCTCAGCTCACCAGACTATATCCTATATCTGTCATGGGTACATAGAACCATAGAATACCAGGTTGGAAGTGGACCTGGAGGATTAATCTGGTGCAACCTTTCCTGGCAAAAGCATGGTCTAGACAAGATGTCCCAGCACCCTGTCCAGCTGAATCTTAAAAGTGTCAAATGTTGTGAAACCCATTACTTCCCTGGGGAGGTTATTCCAATGGCTGATTGTTCCAAGTTGAAAATTTTTCCTTTTTTAAGGACATACCATAAGTCACAGAGATTTCCAACTCAAGGCAATTTGTTCTGAATAATAAACATTAGATAAATTTTGACTGCTGTAAATATGGAACTACCTGGTTGTGGTTTTATAGCAAATTTAAGCGTTAAGAAGCCAGAGTGGGTGACAGCACAGAATTGGTGAGGACGCATATAAGACCATCCAGGCATGAGGCTGTCAGAGCTTGTTGGCACAGCTGCAGGCTATTCCCTGCCTGCAGGACCCAGTGCCAGGGAATGATACTGAGCATTTCCATGTAATATTTGAATGAGATTTTAAATAAAGGTGCCAGTGGTGTGTACAGATCATAAGAAGCAAAGCTGTTGGTATGAAAGTGATTTGGGATGAGCACTGGATTCTTGGACAGACTGCCTGGGCAATAGCAGGAACTGAAGAGTCATTTCTGTGCCAACTAAGTGGCATCTGTTGAGATTTCTTGCCAATCACAGGCTTCCCTCCCCTGCAAAAAGGCAAGGCACATTCTCCCTGTCCTGCCTGACAGCACAGAAGCGGTGGTGACTGCTGCTCTCTCTGATCCGGGGCCCCACAGGGGTAGAGTCTACTGATGTGGAGCTGCTGCTGGGACAGCATGAAAGAGTAACATTGTTCCTGCCCGACCAAAATGCAAACAGGGGGGAAGCTGAAGCCCGGCTGCCTTGAAGTTCATGAGGAAAGCGAGGGTGCTGGTGGAAAGAGGACAACGGATCCCACAGTGTTAAGGCTGCTCTTGCTGCATGCATCCCACTAAAGAACAAAGCAAGGAGAGCCTTGCTTTTGCAAGAATTTGATCCATCAAGCAAGGCTGCTACAGTATTAACCTCTTCGTGGTGAGCTGTTTCGGATGCAAATTAACTGGAATGCCATTGGAAAGTGATAGCAATGCTTTACAGGCAAGGAATGCCACAAGCTCTGGAAAAGGATCACTGGCTCTAACAAGCAGGCCTTTGATTTGCACTTGATTTCTTTTTTGAGGGCAGGTGCTAGTGAAGCAATTGTGGCAGGCCCATGGCATTGAAAGAGTTATTATGAACCAGAGGATAAAATGTCAGTGATGCTTGATGCAGAGAAATGTGCAGCGTTAGCAGATATTGCTGCTGATCTGGTAGCAGCTAGCCCTCTTCCCTCAACAATGTGATATTTCTGGGTTTCAGTAACCAGCCCCATAGGAGGTCTTCCTTGATACTTTGAATCAAATTGTGGCATTTGGCTCCTGGCCAGCAAAAGGAAGCGAGCAGAGCTAGTGGCCTTAAGGAAAGGGTTTGGGAAGGGATTGCACCTAAACTGGTGGACGCACTAGGGCAGCAGCACACCAGCTCCATCCGGCACCGGCAGGATGTATTAGCCTTTCTGCACTAAGGCAGCCCTTCTACACTTTTTCTAATCCCACTAGAGCACACCGATTGCACTCAGGAAAGAAATTCTTTCCATACCCTTTGGGTGTCAGCGGTGTGACAAGCCAAGCACCATGTTTCCTACTGTGCCTAAGGGACCCCGCTCAGAAAAATAGGAGTGCTTCCCGTTTCCCTGGGCTCTCTCCCCTGTATGCTCCCCCCTGCAGACACTCTGCTGACAGTTCCAGCCTCCTCCAGCCGATAAACTCTGGGAATGACAGCCACAGTCCTGGCTTGTTTTGCAGCCGCAGGGTCGCAGGCAGAGGTGCAGAAGTCTCCAGCCTTGTACAAACCACAGCTAGAATTTTTGCTAGGGTACTTATACTGAGATTTGACAGCCAAGTGTGGCTTTGGGATTAGAAATCACTGGGCTATAGCTGCCTTGCACCGCACTCCGCACTCACCCACAGCGATATTACTTCTGCTTGTGGCATCCTTGTTTCTAATTCTTAACTAGGAAGGTCACTCCAAGGCTCCGTCTGTGCTGGATGTGCTTTGCTCTTATTGCTGTAGTGTTTGCAAGTACGTAGTACTGACAAGCCATGCTGGTAAACATCAGGTTTGTACCAGCAAGAGACCTCCCCAAGTGAATAAGTGCTATTACAGGAGCATCTCTGTTTACACTGGAGGTTTTGCCAGTGACCTCCCTGACAAACAGGGGGATGGCTTCTCTTTCACTTCATTCTCTCACACAAAACTTTTAAGACTAAACTAGATTTAAGCTGCAGCTGAACAACTGCAGACAACAATACAAAAAATTGCTTCCAGGCCTGAAAGTACTTGAATTTCTTTTTGTAATGCGCTTTCTGCAGATTGTACTGCTCTTCTTTTCTCTCTCTCTTTCTTTTTTTTTTTTTTTTTTCCTTTTTTTTTCCTTCTTTTTTCCTCCAGAAAGACCCATATTTTAACACTTTAACAGAGGAAACTCACTCTGCCTCTGCTTTCCTGCCTGGTGTATATTTAAATAATTGCTGCATTTTAACAAGCTAAATTGCATTCCCACCAGCTGTCCCTCAGATCAAACCTTCAAGGATATGCTAAACAATAATGACTGCAACAACAGTAAACTCAAAGGCCTCGAGATCTCTTCAAAGATAAGATGTCTCGCTGTTTCCCTTCCATACCCAAGCACTTTCATGCAGATTAGCAAGACAGTATGCATATTGCCTACACAGGCAGAGCAATGCTAAGAATGGCTTGTGTTGGGCTCTCTGCAGAGGTAGGGAAGGAAAACAAAAATGAAAGGATAATTCTTCAGCGTAGAGCCAGGATAACTGCAGAAGTGGGAAGAGCTGAGCCAGGGTACACCCTGTCGCCCATGACCTGGCAGACATCAGCATTTCAAATATTTCTGCCTCGACCACAAATCACAAGATAGATGCTCTTCTCTACATGTCATCTTTTGTCCTGCAGAGCTCTGACCTATGACTTTCCCGCTGCCGGTGGCTTGGTGCCGGGCATTGTGCTACTGCAAGGGCAGGCAGAGAGGGCAGGCAGAAGGGAGGCAGGCAGAGAGGGAAGGAGGCAGAGGGCAGGCAGAAGAGGGGCAGCCAGGGGCCGCTCACCCAGTGCCCGATCTGATGGGCGCAGATGGGGAGGGCAAGAGCCAGGATTAGCAATTTCTTTTTACCTACCCACCCTTTCCCCGGCCCCAGCTGGCTCCTTGAAAAGAAAGCCATAAACCCATTAGTACAAAGACAAATGAATCTCATACCCTGAGGCATTCCTTCATTCAGAATTGGCCTTAACTACTTTTCCAACCTTCCTCCCTTAAAACCTTCCGTCTTTGGGGTTTGCTTATTGTATAACAGCAGAGTTCAGCAAAATGCTTGACAATACAGTCGCTTAGGAGCTTTTAAATGAAACTCTATAACCTTGCTTTGTATGTGTGCAGGTATATAGTCACATAAACATGTGTCCAAATATCTGTATAAATCTCTGTCAGCATGTATATGTCCAAATATATTCTCAGATATATATTCTAAATAATTTTTATATAGACATATTTTTAATATAACATAAAATAGGCACATACAGTGTCAATTAACATTACAAAGTGTGGTATATTATAACTAAGTTTAATATGATATGATTTTAAGTGTCCTTGATTTTACATAAATGCTAAGCACATGTGAGCCTGTGGATCTGCAGTCAATGTGAATTATTTCCCCTTGCAGCTACATGGATTGTAGAAAATAATGTGGTGATACTGTAGTAACTATAAAGGACTTGCCACAGCAGCAAGGGAAGGTCTTTGAGGAAATTCCAAGTGAAAATAAAAATAAGGCTTTATGGAGGTTTTGTTCATTTGTTTGTTTTCCAATAAAAGAAACTACCATAGATGTAGATAATACAGAGGAAAGTCCTATGTGCTGAATTATATGTATGGAAATACATATAGAAGATGCAAATATATAAAGTTGTTTAAAGGTGAATCCAACTGAATTAAATATGTCTGAATTATGCTTCAGATTTTTGGAACTATGCATGTTTGTATGTGTTACTAAGCCATGCAAATAAAGGCAAAGTGCCACTATTAAAGTCACTTGTTTTTTAACTTTGTCAGAATTATCTACTTCCTACTCAGCTGTAATTTGCAATTTCCTGCTGTTGATTATGTTAATATATATGTAAACATGTTAACTAGCCCATAGTTTAAAAATGTGTATTTAAATTGAGTAGAAGACTTAAGCTTCTTTTGGATTAATTTCATCTGATTTACTTCTGCCAACTCACGCCTCTTCCAGTTTTGTCTAGTTTTATCTAGTTTTATTTAATTTTATCTAGTTTTATCACCTTTTGATTTTTCAGAGTTTTTCTTGGATTTTTTTTATTTCCCACCTGTAAATAAAAATGTGTCCTGGATCTGGAAGTTTGTGTTCAAGAATCACACCCAGAACTTCCAATCAAAATCATATAGATCATAGTTTAAAAGACTTTTAAGATAAGCCGGTTTAGTACACTGATCACTGAAGTTCGGCAGCCATCAGCATCACAGCTCTACCCTTCAGAGCAGACAGCAGAATCAGGTGCTAATACTCGGTAGTGACTAGCTGGTTTTCATGAATGTGGCAATCTGCTCCATTAAAATCAAAGGTAGCCACAGAGATTTCCTTCTACCACACCTCCTTCTTAATGAAGGCTCACATCATAGTCAATGAAGTTATAGATCAGTAAAGATTTGACCCTTAAGTGAAAGTTCTTGTATTTGGTTTGTGTGATTTATAAAAATCTGGGTGGGCTAGAACATGTTAAGTGTTCTCCTACATGAAACCCACCCCCGCTCAGGATAGATTTGCTTTATATCATGTCGTTTGTCATGTATAATCCTGAAGTCAAGAGTGATAGGCACATGACTGGAGGGGTTTCAAGCAGCTGGTGGACCAAGAGGCACAATTGCTGTTAAGGTTAAATGGAGTTCTCTGAGTAAGGATGTGATTTGCCAACACAGCTAATTTATCTAGAAATCTAAGTGTTGATGAAAGACTTCTAAATTTCTTCTGTGTTCAGGATAATTATGCCCCATATCCCTTGGTCTTCTGTGGATATCTCCAGCTGGATGTTTGAAACAGAGGGCACGCCAAGCTGATTATTTCTAAAATAACCTAGTTTTTCACTGTAAAAGAGGCCAAAGAGGGCAGTGCAGCACAAGGTGACAAGCTTCAAGCCTCAGAACAGTCACAGATTAGCAAAAATTGCTTTAGTAAACAGGATATTGCAGAGACCAAAGCTGTTAATTGTTATTGTGATGCACAATATTTTAATTGAGTTAATAGGCACAAAATGTTTATCTCTATTGACTGAGATAAAACTCAAAAGCTCTTGATGGCAATTGGAATTACAGTAGGCAACCTTGACAATAGAAGTCAATGTTTTACAATGTGCTGTTGTTTAGATGTGTTTGTTGGTGAAATGAAACATAATGTTGCTTATCTCCAAACCATCCATTTTGCCTTGAGAAAGAGTATTCCAAAGCACTACTGCAGGATTTTTTTTAAGTTCTAACTGGCTGTAGTGAGAGGTGAAGATTGGGTTAATTCCACTTCTCCAGGGAAGCTCCATTTGCATGCTCTTAGCACAGGCCTAAGCTTTTACAAGAACATGCAGGGCTTTGCTTTGTATACTGCCCATATCTGTGTGCCTGCATGCTTTCTCCAGGGGCACAAACAGGCTCAAGGGAGCAGCAGGATGGTCAGCAAACAGCCAAATCCACCCCTCCTCTCGCTGCTAAGGCATTGCCTTGTGGTGCTGAGAAGCCACCGAAGAGATGTGAAAGAGTGGAAAAAATATGAGTGCCACACCAGAGTCACTCTGCAGGCGGGATCCAAAACTGAGAGTCCTAAAATCAAATGGGAATTTAGTCAGAGAACATAATGTGCTGGCTGGCTCCCAAGTGTCAGGGCTGCTGAGAAAAAGTCTGCCTGCTCCTTTTGGAGGTGTATGATGTCTTCCAGCTCCCAGCTCTCTTCCACTGAGTTCAAAGGAAGTTCTTATGGTCATTTTAGCCCAGCTGCTGCATGTTCATCCAGCAAAAGCCCTCAAGTGAAAAATTAGCCTTCAGTCTTCAGCAAATAGGAGGGCAGCCCCTGGCCCCTCTGCAGAATCATGTTCCTGAAGGGTGACGATCCAGGAGGCTGCTGCCTGTGTCCAGTCGTGCCTGAGTGCAGGTGCTACACTGTCAGATCAAAACAGCACCTGCATGCAGGCAGGGGAATGGGGTGTGTGTAAATCAGGCAAAAGCATACCTCCTCCTTATCCTCCTCTTCTTCGAGACAGTGCTTAGGGCTGCTGGTGCCCACCGGCACTGGCAATGCACACAGCCTTTGATAACAGCAGGCAAGCACACCAAGTC
>JANHGB010047902.1:0-20231 GCA_026283785.1 Coracopsis vasa
AGTTCCTCCAGTACCAACCCCTGCCATGGGCAGGGACACCTTC
The DNA here is from genome assembly GCA_026283785.1 of Coracopsis vasa. Classification (NCBI taxonomy): domain Eukaryota; kingdom Metazoa; phylum Chordata; class Aves; order Psittaciformes; family Psittacidae; genus Coracopsis; species Coracopsis vasa. The sequence goes on from JANHGB010047902.1 coordinate 44, forward strand.
CACTAGGCCAAGTCGCGCAAAGCCCTGTCCAACCTGGCCTTGAGCACTGCCAGGGATGGGGCAGCCACAGCTTCTCTGGGCAGCCTGTGCCAGTGTCTTATTATCACCCTCACAGTGAAGAATTTCTTTGTTATATCTAATCTAAATCTACCCTCTTTTCCTACGATTCTATGATTATCATTAACATTGATCATAGTAGATAAGCAGTTTAGAGTTTAAAAAGTAAACAGGTAAAAGTGCTATGTTTCTCTTTAGAAATGTGCCTGAATGGTGCTGGTGCCACCCACTGCAAGGTAAACCACTCTTGCAGTCGCAGCACAAGGAGCTTGTCAACTTTTTCACTAAGTACACACATTTACATAGAATTCAGTATTGGTTTTGAGGTACAAATGAAATGTAAGACAATTTCTCTCTCACTTCTGTTAGGAATTTCTGAATCCAGCAGCCTGACAGAGGCGAGGCTGCCACAGCTCCGTGGCCCTAGGTCCAAGCAGTAGCAAGGCTCAGGATGCATACCCCACAGGCATGTGCACACAGAGCACACATACACACCATATGTATATATACATTACTGGCCACACAGGTCAACCCAGACAGGCACAGAGAGCACCCATACGAACACAGGCAGCACCAACGGCCTCACCCTGCTCCCCTCTCTGGTGCAGCAGGGTGTAGATATATACAGTGCCCCAAAGAAGGAAGACCCAGCTGCAGCTGAAGGTAAAGTGTAAATCCACAAAAGGAAAAATAAAAAATGGCTGAAATGGACATAAAAAAATTTGAAGATGACATCACTGCTCCCACCCACTTCCAGGGGTTCTTTCAGCAGAGCTGGTCCAGTTACTTCATGCCAGGGACTCAGAACCTTCCCCGCAGCCTGACAGTCAGAGAGGGTCTGAGAGGGGTGATGGCTGTTCTCCAGGTGCAGGTGCAGGAAAAGCAATCTCCAAGAAAGACAAAAGAATGGATGCCATTGCCTGAGAAACTAGACATCTCAGGAACAGTTTCCATACACTGCCACTGCAGAGCTGGACAGTGAAAGGTGATTTGAAATCACCTTTCAAATATTTATTCATGCTTCAAGTCACAATTTGCTGCTCTGATGTGTTGGTGCTCTGATATAATTTAGTATGACATTGCTGTAAATTATTTCAAAGCCCAAAGGAAGATTTAAAGTATCCATTGCTCAACTTTTGATCCACTCTTGCTGAGAATCCAGTTCTAACAGTATAGAGCCAACAGACAATCACAAAGATACACCTTTTTGTTGGTATGTATTTTTCACTGCTCAATCCTAATTGCGAAGAGGGCACTGGCTTCCTGAAGCTGTGCCTGCTACACCACAACCCATCAATTTTACCTGTAGGACCAGAAGCTACAAAACTCATGTAGATTGAAATAAACACAACAGCTGTTGGGTTAAGGGATAAAACACTGGTCTTCACACAGCGAGGAGCACCAAGGACAGTGGCAGGTCCCTTCAGGTTCAGGTACTACTGTGTCCTGCGTTCAGAACATCCCCTTTAGCCTGGCAGTCACAGAGCAACTCCTGCAGCAGTGAGGACTCTTCCCGTACTGATGGGTTTCTGCGGAATCACCTCAAATTGATCTTTTCTAGCACAGCCACTACTGCAGGTTTCCTGTGTACTGGTGGATTCATTTTATCAGCAGACGGAACTAAACCTTCCTCTGGAACTTGTTCTAGAACTTTGAACTAGTTCTGACACGGGATGCTACCTCTCTGCCTGTGGATTGTCTGGTAACACATGGGATCATGTAACATGTCTCAAGGCAATGGCCAAAAGAATGCTCATGCAGGTAGGGTTTTATTTCCAACAGCTTTGGCCAAAACCCAATCATATCAGCTTTGTGGTTCTTTCAGACTTTACAAGAACAATATGCTCTCACCACACACACAAAACCAGAATACTCCTGCCTGTCAAGTGATTTGGGACCTTGTGATGCCAATCTTGGCATCCCTCATCTTTCCTTTGGCACACAGAGTACCACTGGCTTCAGAGTCCATATTTTCTTACAATTGAAAAGCTGCCTGCAAGTACCCCCATGAAGGTAGCTGCAAGAGCAGGTCCTTGAAGAACACTGGGTTGAAAGCCTTATGTGTTTCACTTAACAAAAGCAAGCCCTCCAAGGCCTGCACAGTAACAGGAATCCTCACGTCCAGAGGGCAAACCTGCTAGTCCAGAGCTGCAAGTTGGTGCATCATCCCCATGATGAGAGTTCACTTTCGTCATGACTGAGAGCAGCCTCACCTGCATGGCCTGGGAGGTGCCTCTGCTTCCTGGAGGTTCAAGCAGAATAAGGGCAAAAGAGGCCACAGACATGGTTGATCTGAGGGTAACCGCTAATCAAGGAATTCCATACAATCCTAAGTATACATAAGACTCATACAAAAACCCTATAATGGCTAGGGATTTGTAAAACAATAACCAGAAGCTTCTCCTTTCTTACCCTGTGGAAAAAAATCATAATCTTTCAGCTACAAAAAGCAAAATACTTGTTTGAAAGATAATCGTGTTTTTATTTTTCTAAGCTTGCACTTGTGGAACATAATAAATGACCTGATATAATGACAACTTTGCAAAAGAAGAATCCCCCTCTCCCCAACATCTGGACAGCAATATATAAATATTTACAATGAAAAAATAGGGAAGGGAAAAGAATGAAGTCAACATCAGCCAAGTCAGTTTGCTTCTACACATCCTATTCTGAACATCAATAATCTCATTCAATTCAATCTTAACCAACACCTTCCTTTAACAGTACTGAGGCTTTAACTTCATTTTTTAGATCTTATGTGCAACAAATACACTCCTGCTCTGCTTCTATAGTTTTCTCCTGTACAGTAACCATAGAATTTCCCTACTAGATTTTTTCATTTCAGTTTGTTAAGTTTGAAAACAACAAAAAGTTAAATAGAAGTTTATGTCTCCTGATACAAAGTTTCTCACACAACCAAACACATCACAACACTGAAAAAAAATCAGCATAAAGAAATGCTGTATAGCTTCTTAACAGGGACATTAGGTCTGGGTCCTCGTCTGCTGGCTTTAACAAAAGCTCTCTTCAAATAGAACAAGTACATATAGAAAAAATAACCTTATTTTCTTGTTAAAAAAGGAAAGGGTGCTTTCTATAAACAAAAGATGTGATTTCCTTGACACAGATATAAGTTACAGTGGAGAGAGCTCAGAAAGCTTCAAATTAAATTGGCAACTTTTTAAAAGGATGGTTTAAGAAGTTGCTTGAAAGAGGTTTTATCAGCCCATTTTGTCTGGTAATTCTAGAAATGTCTGTGTAGAAAAACCCCTACTTTTTTTGCTTTCTGCTATACAGTGTCACACAATCACATGACCAAAAAACATGTTGCCTACAGAAATGGTAGACATCGATCACACACGATTTGGTGGTACTATGTCAACACTGATTGCCTTGTCCAACAAGAGGTTCAACATCCTTCGGATACCGAGGTGCAGTCCTTTGCAGTTGTTTCACATATGGGAGCTTCGTCTGCCTCTAGTGCCCAGCGATACACGAAGCCTTGGTTCTCTTGCTTTATAATGTTCATTGAAGTCCAATCTAAAGCTAAGAAACCGAAGGCTTTCATCAGAACTGGTTGTCAGCAGGACCAAGAACTGTTGGACGATTCCCTGAAGGAGAAAGAAAAACCAAAGAGATGTCACTGGTGTGTTTTGCACAGGGATGCCAGGTGGTGCCCAGGCCTGGCAATGAGCAGACGGAATCCAGAAAGGGCAAACACAAGCATTTATACCCAACTGTTAGCAAACCAGTTATCATGGATTCATTCTTTCTGCAAAATCCCAGAGCTTCTCTATCTTCAAATGTCTGCCGTGCACATCAGTCTCCAGCACAAACAGCTCTGTCTTTCAAACCACCCCTGCTGTGCCCTGCTGGCATCCTCCATCTCCCTGAAGGCGTCTGCAAGGGCAGCTGTCGCTGTGCTGCTGCCCCGGCCCTCCCAGGGCAGCCCCACCATTCAGGACACCAGGCCAGGACACCATTCAAGACCTGACCAATGCCAACAGGAGACTTCACCTTGTGTCCATGTTGCATCTCAAATGCAGGACAGATCAGCATCAGACCACTGCTCATTTTACAAATAAAGTATTTGATGTAGGTTATACAGCAGCAAGTAGCACCCCAGCACAGCAGCGTATCTGCAATTAGGGCAGTCAGTGCTACACACCCAACAGCTAGACTCTACGCATTTGGAGCAGCTCTTAAGTGAAACTTGCACTCAGCATGTGGAAGGCATGCTTCTGGAGACCATTTTCCTGTTTGGCTCTTGCCAAGGAGCTGCAGAAGTTCCACAGCATGCAGGACAGAAGAGGACTCGGGAAGCATGGGAAGACTCGCTTGAAGAGCTCATGCTTCATCTCCACTAAATGTTAACATGGACATACCCATAACTAGAGCATTCCATTACTTCCAAAGATGACCAAGGATGGCCAGGGAAGCTCTTCATGGAAAATGCATGAAAAACGCAAAAAGTAGGGTCCAACAAGAGTAAGTCCAATCAGGCAAAAGCTACATTGGCAACCTGTGGCAATCCTGTAGGGTACAAAAACTACAACCTGCACTTAATTTGGCTCCATATTCCTCTGGAAGGGAGAACTGCAATACTTGGAGCCAGGAGCAAATTCCTCCAGATTTGAAGTCCTTGCATCAAAGCTCAGAATCTACACTTCCCTGAAATCTAACAGCTGATTTTTCTGGTGAATGGAAGCTTTTAGAATTAGATATAACACATTAAGAAAAAGAATAATTACCATTGAAGAAGACAGCCTGTGCATGTTCGCCCAAACAGTTTACTCATCTCAGTGCACTTAAAATTGTTAAGCCCTTAATAAGGACCCTTTCTGTAGTCTTTAATAGCAATGACTTGCAAAGATGGTGAGAAAAAAAATGGAATGCAGAAGGGTTCTTCTTTTTTTTTTCAGATGACACCAGAAGATAGCTATTACTTCTACTGCTGAAGGAGAAGTTACATGAAGAGACTACTCCCATTTGTTATGGGAACATACATGATCGCAAAAACTACTGTCTACTGAGGAACAGTAAATACAGGCTTCTAAGTAAAGAAGCAAAAAATTAAGAACAAAGATCAAGCTGCACGCACAAATACAGAAATTGCACCTACTCAATATTTTATTTCTATGCATCAAAGCTCATCATCCATATTGAAAAAAAATATTTAAGGGGCACCTGGTAAAAGTGAGTGAGTATTCGCAGCTGTGAGCACATTTTGGGTATTGAGTCTTGAAACTCTTTCATCCTCCTGCTCTCTTCTTCATCTTCTGATGCAGTTACACCCCACTTTCCCTACAGAGAGAACAAATAAGTTAAGAGGTCAAGTGTCACATGATGAAAATTGCTAACTGGGCCAGCTTCTACCCAACTGAACCATGTTTATACAAAGCATCCACTGCCATAGGAAGCCAAACACGGAGCCTCTAATATTGAAACTATCAGTCCCCTCGGTGGTTGGTACAGCACATGAAAGGAAATCTGAGGTTAGCAAGCAGGAGAGTCTCACAGCAGCACTGCCTGTCCCACAGGTTGACAGTAGGAAGGCAGGCATGGAGCTATGACATTTTCTGCAAAAGGGTTCTGAATATTAAAACCTCTTCTACTTCCCTCTCCTAAAAGAGCCCTAGATGTCTCATCCTCCAAAGTTCCCTAGAGAATCTACTGACCTTGAGGTTTTGGGCAAGAGAGAAATGAAAAACACCATTCAGCAGTTTTGTTTGAAATTGCTAGCTATTGCTGATGACTTTAACATTTGTCCCAACAACATTTCCATTTTTGCTGTCCTCTACATGATACCTAAAATCTTCCATATATCAAAAGACAAATGTATCTGCCTCAATTAATTTTCATGTTTTACTAATATTCTTACTGTACCTCAAGCTCACGCTGTTTTTTCCTCTCTTCAAATTGCAACCTCAGCTGCAACTCCTCCAAAGCAGCTCTGTACATTGCATCTTGGGCATTCTGGAGCTCAATGATCTGATCAAAAACAGCTCGAAGCTGGTTGAGAAGTACCTGTGAGACAGTTAAGCAACAAAACAATGAAACAGTTGTACAGCAAAAGTGTTCTAATTTACTACCATTCCTCAGAACATGAGTAAATTAAATCTTTTTACACACAGCTAGACAGACTGTTTTGCAAAGCCCTAAGTCAATTGTTGCATGATCACACAGCTTAGGAGGACCAAAAGCAACTGGCCCACATTGCAACAAGTTTTATGATCAGCATCTGTGCTGGGGATTATGTACAGAGCCTACCATAATAAGGTCTTTTACCAGAGAAAGAAAATTTACTTTTCCCCTTGCTTCTATAACATAAGAGAAGGTGGCTCCTAACATGTAAGCCAAGATCACAAAGATACAACCTAATGCAAAGGAGAAGTCTTACCCTGGAATCACTATCCAGCAAGCACCGAGCTATGATAGTGTCTAGAAAAACTTCATGAGCTGCAATGATGTGATCCAAGTCCTGTGCTTGTTGGACCTTGTTCCAGAGTTCATCCCACGAACATTCAAGTACCTGGAGCAATGATTCAGGATTTGGCTGGTTTGATTTCCTAGACAACAAGCTCTTTGAAACTTAAGACACACAACACATACAGAATATTAAAAGTACTTAATTTTTAAGCAACTGATTAGGTGGCTAGAGTATACCTCAAATGTAATGTAATACTGCATTTGATGAATGAAATGGACCATTTCTGATGCCAGAACGTGACACTGATGCAGCACCCCAGAAAGCTCTGTAAAAAATCCAAAGAGATGACATGTTAAAGACCGCAAGGACAGGCAGAGCCATTTAAACCAGCTTTTTCTACCAAACAGAATACTTCCATAAAACAGCCACTAATCTTGGATGGTAGAAGCAACACAGGCGGGCAACAGATGAGCAAAGAAGACTGCACAATTTACTCCTAGAAAATGTGAGCCAAAGATGACACCAACTGTGTGCTCAGACAGTGCTGGAAACTTGCTGAGTATCACAAGTGTAAAACACCCTCTCAGTCTCAAGAGACCAAAATACAGTTAATGTCCCATGTGTTCTTTTCGTTGAAAATCTGAGGCCACGGATTTGCAGCTGCTTCTGGGGCCTCTCACACCTCTTACCATCAGCCTTTAAAACACACAGAGTGTATTTTTGCACTACTTGGCTCCACTGAGACCAAAAGAGAGGGTGGTTCTGACAGCAGTAGGGAATTTGTGGCTCATGTGGTCCAGGTTCAATTCCCTGATCCACAACAGAGACCAATAGGCAAATCACTAATGGCATCAGCTGCTCGCCTGTAAGAGAGGGGACCACTGTTCTGGAAGGGTAGTATCAAGATTACTATCAACTTGAAAAATTCTCTGGAATGAAGGTACTCAGCCTTCTGGAATCAGGAAGATATCCAGACAGAAGACATAATTTCTAAAAACTTGCCAAAGTAATTTGCCATTGCAGACAAGATATGAGACTACTACAAAAGAAATTCTACATTTTTGTATCTTGGGATGTTACAGGACCATCTAATGATCTGAAAAATATTACAGGATACTCTGCTATTCATTTCTTATGCTTTCACAGGAAAACTATCCTTAACACATTATGTTGCATCTACTTTAAAAAGATCAGTAAAAACAACCTCCAGGGTTGGCTAAATAACAGAAATACTTCAGCACTGGTGAGTTGGATACATCTGTGTTTCTTCTCCCTGATAGTAAAAGAGCGAGCTTGGCACTGCTCTCTAGAAGTACTCCTTTAAAGCACTAAAATCCCTGGCTGTTAAGACTTTTTGGGAATTGTGAATAAAGCTATCTTGAAAGTCAATGCTATCTCTTTGTGGCTGAAAAACAAAAGACCCTGCAGCTGCTTCCTCCTATCAGATACTGTCTTCCATTTGGTGCTTTGTAACTGGAATGGCAAGGTACTATCTTAGAGGGAAAGAGAAAAAAATAAAGTTCTACTACTTCTTCAAAAAATGGTGCTGGGGTAGACTCTCCGTCTATTTCAGAAAAAAATTCTACTCACAGCTTCCAACTTAGACATGGGAGTGAGCAAAAAGGGCTCCTGTCCCTCCAGGCAGAAGGCAGTACAAGTCTTTGTAAACATACTCTCTTTTGTCAGAGGCACAAACCAAGAAATACATTGCTCAGCTCCTTCTGCCAACAACAGCTATAACAGCTCGGACAGCATTTTGAATGTCTGTGTTATTTTAAACTAGCCGAACCTAAAGGTGACAAGCAACTGAGCTTTAACCTACAGAACACTGCTCTACGGCAAAGCATAAGAAAGGCCTCCAAAGAGTCAGTGGGAGAAAACTCAAACTTCCTCCTGAGAACAAAGTAACAAATAAAACCCTAGCAATGGGAGACAGATCCAGCCTGAAGACCCTCAGGCAATGAGAATAAAATCTGTTAACTGTTAGTCTCAAAGGGAACAGAAAGCAAGAATGCAATAGGCCATTGGTTTCAAGTCAAATAGGCACTTATCTGGGGCAGGAAAATGACAGTGAACTAAATCCTATCTCAGAGAAGCAGAAAGGAAACCTAGTTGTCATGACAGTTCCAGCGATCAGCCTTGTGTACTAGAGCAGACTTTGTGAAAGCTTGTTTCCCAGGGAATTTTTGAGGCCAAGGTGTCCAGTCCCATCCACCAAACAGTTCCTTACTATAAATACATAAATATATCTTTGTAAATATTACTATGCCATAAAGAAGCATAACCTTCAATAATTGTTTTTTTTACTGAGAGAAATGTAAGTAGGTAAAAAAAAAAAAGAGTGAGCCAGTACAGATGCTCACAAATATGACTTATACTCTCAGCTGAGAAATAGGATCAAAAAGTCCCAGTCCATTAGACATACACTAGAGTCACTATAATTAAGAGATTTCCTATTTCTTCTCAAACATCTGTTTCTCTTCTTAGCCTCCTCTGTTCTTAGGTAAACAAAAGCACAGGGAATGAGTGAAGTAAACTCAGAAGTGTGCATGTGTGAGACTTATTCCAGCACAAGAAAGAGGGAGACACAAGTTACAGAGAGGAAGTTAACAAGGAAGATGAATAAAGGTGATGGAAAAGTAAAGGTATTTTTCCAGAATGGGATGTTCTATCTCCTCACTGCTACAAAAAGTCACAACCAAGGACTAAGTAGAACGAACATGAAACTTCCATTTACAATAATGTTATTTTATCTTCATCATCATCTGCCATTAAGCAGTCAGTCAAGAGGAGCAATAAAACGTAAAATTAATCTGTCCCAAGAGACCTTTCCCCCACCCTTAACAGTTTGAAATAAGATGTAGTCATCTAAATCCAGTTTACAAGTATGTCATCCATTTGGGCCTCTCTCACCTGGTATACTTTTCAGAAGCTTTGCATTGCACATGTGCCCTTTCCATATATCAGTAAGTATATATTCCATTCGCTTTGCTCTCCAAAGGAAATTAAATACTCTTAGATAGTGGCTCATGCACTCACGTGTAAATACCTACAAATTTAGAAAAAAATCAAAACAACATAACAGTACAAATTTAATAGACTTACTGTATATTCCGAAGGACCAAGAACCTCGTCACAGTCCATCTTATCTGACCCATGCAGTCTACTGATAAATACTGACAAAACAAAAAACTTGTATAACTCAGAGCTTTTGGAAAGATTCCCCCTCATGAGCTGAACTGAGTTACCGAATATTCAAGCCGGCACAGGGCACTGCAAGGAAGTGTAAGAAGAGGCGAATGTGACAAAGCCTAAGCATTATGTTCTTCCTGAACTACATATGAAAATTCCTTCTGCTGGTCAGACTCACATTTCGATGTCCTGTTTTTTAAAAAATAGAGGTTCTTTACAGGAGCTAAATGCATTCTGATCAATAGTGCAGTTATTTTCTCAGTAGTTCTAATGAACACTACCTATCAGATTTAATTTAGACAGTACAAATAGGTTCTCCTCAAATACATTCTTCAGTTCCTTGCAAATTATCTCAAATTAGTAGCTACAAAATAGTAATGATGGCAGAAGAGGAGCACTCCATTTATTAAGTACTTGCTAAAATCTCTGCTGGAACAAATGAATTACTGATTTTCAGTAATTATTGTTTTAAATGTAGCTTTTCAGCACTCATGGGTAATTTATAAGAATTGAGATTTTTAGCTCAACTGTTTATACAGTGGGTGCATCCCAGATGAAAAAAAAAGTCTCTCTGATCACACACTCCAGAATAAAAGAAGGTTATTTCAATTGAAAAAAAAAAAAAAAAATTAAAAATTAGCAATTCAATTCAGTACCCAAGATGTTCACAGACAGCAGTATATGACATTACCGTTGCTATTGGCCCATCAACATGATAGTCCAAGCTGAAGACATCCCATCCAGTGTCCCCAGGAGACACCTGTATTAAAAAGATATGCTATTTTAGTGTATAATCAGAGCATACTAATGCTGAAAACCAACTCTTGCTTACATTTCCATCCTCCACAGTCTATGAAAAAACAAGGATCCGTATCAATACGAGATACAGACCCTTGTTGAAAGTAGCATTAATCTACTACTTTCCAATGAATCAAAGTTTGACACAAGGGTGGGATTCATCTCACTCAAATGCTGATGTGGTAATGTCAATGTTTTTCTACTGGAGCCAGTAAAGGAAATGAAGAGAAGGAAAATCTCTTAGGCAAGACTCAACCTAAGGTATAGACTTATTTTAGATGCTACAGCTCATCAGTGAACTCCCACCAATGGGACTGAAGCTTTTTCATGAACTTAAGTTTCTTACCAGAGGTCTCCTTCATAAAATGCACTTAAATTGCTTCACTCCTTGTAAATTACTGGTGACAAAGAGACCACCCCCAGATTCTTGTAGAGGCAACAGCAGTATGAGCTGTTTGCAGAGCCTCAAACTGGGTCCACCAGCATCCCTTAGACCCCAAATGCTTAACTTTGTATTGCCAATGAGACAGCTGTAAACCCACAGCTTGAAATACGAACAGACAATAGGCAGGAAGTGGGAAAAGAAGAAAAGACTTATTAAATTAAGTTTACATACTTCAAAGTAGATTTCAGTGGAAAGGGAGGGGGAAAATGTATTTAATATATACACATATGAAAATTTTCATATAGATTTCTGCATGCATACACACAAAGAAGTCAGGTGAGTCACCATCATGCAACAGACCTCCAGAAGTCGGACATCCAATCGTTTGAGAATTTCAGGATTATCAAACTGGGCATTAGTTGCCCTCACCGCTGTTTCAAGGATTCCCGTTAGATTATGCTGATATAAGGTTGTAGCTGGTCGTGCGAGCTCTGGCCTGGTGGTTATGAAACAAACAGTTATGGCACATTACTGAGATATTCTGCAGCAAAAATTTGGTAATAACTACAACACACAGTGAAACACTTTCTGACAGACTTTCAGACCCTCTCATGTTACTCTTTGTCTTAACCACAAAGAAAATCAATGACCAAAACACTTGAGCAGAATATGTCTATTAATATGCAGCTATACATCTGAACATCAGCATGAGGAGTAAGTTTATCCTCATTTAATGCCAATAATCTGAAATTACTAAAATTGCTAGCATAACTACTCTGCAATTTGAGTTGCATGCATATCTAAAGTGAGCCAGATTGCATCATTAATATATCAAACCAATAATTTAATTTCAGTTTTGAGAGACTTGCTGACAGCCATCTCACAGGCTTAAAAGTGTTGGCAGAATCACATAAACCCACACCCTCTATGTAACTTAAACTTTCTAAAGAGTCGCAACATACGAATACCCTGCACTACTACTCTCCCCTATAACCAGTACTGTAAAGTCCCTCACTGCTACTACCTCAAATGTAATACTGACTCCACAATCCAAACCTATTCCGCTTCATAGTAATTTTCACTTTAAAAAGCATAGTCATGTCACCAGACAGTATAGATTTTGATTCACAAACAAGTTAATAGAAGCTCTATTACAAAGCCTTCTAGACAAAGGAAAGCTTTATAAAGGACATTTTTGATGGACTAAGCGTTGTCAGTAGCACCATCATGTAAAAGCAGTGAGCTTGCAAATATATTTCAAAAACTGAAACTGACAGTTGTGGGTGCACCTGACTGCTTAAAACAGACACTGGTGAGGCATCAATTACATTTTTAAAAATGCATTGAGTGGTGTTGACACAATGTTTTGGACCAAACACCTCCAAAATATAAAAGCCTAACATTCGCAGCAATGTTAACTAGTGACATCAAAGGCAACAGAACTTTTCTGCTTAAACTTGCTGACAGGAGTGAGAGAAGTGCTAAAATCCGTGAGGCTGTCACAGGGTCAGTGCAAAGGTATCTATATTACTCCAACTTTTCAAGACAATGTGAAATGGTACCATATATACTTCCTACCAAAGCAAAACAGTTTCTGTGCTGATCACGCACATTTGCAAGCACCAGAAATTTAACATAATTACCCCTCCTATTCTCTTACTTGAGTAAATCCATTAAATGCCTGATAAAATCTCCTTGACCAAGTAGTAAGTATCGCCTCATGGCCTGCATATGTTCCAGTAAATTGTACTTTTTATTGAGAACATCCAGCAGGTATTTGCTGGTCTCAAAATAAGCTGCATCAATTTTCTCTTGAAATGCATTTTCCAGATCTGTGAACAAATCAGCAGCTAAAAAAAAAAAAAAAGAAAGTCAAAATTAGTATTTTTCCAAAACGGAGGCAAACAAACTTTAGAATTGAAAACATACAAGAAGATAAATTGTTATTTATTCTGATTCACTGTATTATACAAAACCAGAACACATAGCCAAATCAAAAGCAAGTCTAAAGCAGCCCATACATCAACATTATTGCTTTTACTCTCTGCCCAGCTCTTGTACCTTTCAGTAAGAGCTCACATTATTTCATCACTTTTACACAGAAAGTGATTTTTTTTTTTTTTTTAAGCTTGCTGAAATACTGCAATTTACAGAATCAAATAATTTGAAGCTCTAAACTCATAGGGAAAAGCTTTCCTGGGGGCAGGGAGGATCTAAATCAAAAGTCACTTCTAAGTGTGTGTGTGTGTGTGTGTGCACAGAAATCAAAGTATCAGTCAGAACACTTAACAGAAAAAAATTCCCAAGTACAAGTCAGAATGAGAAAGCAGGGAATATGCTTGTGTTATCTGGGGGACAGCCAGCAACCTGATGTTTTCTTCCTCACCTTTAATACATGGCAATTTGGGGGCAGAAAAAGTAGGACACTGCCTCTTACTAGGAAGTGTATTTCACTCTTTTCTACAACTACAAGCTAATCAAGAAAGGGACTGTAATAAGACTGTTACAAGATAGCAGGAAATGTGACCTCTTCAGGCAACATGGAGCAAAACTCTAAATACTGGACTGCCAACTATTAAGACTCAAACCTTCCTAAGCATTAAAGGATATACTCCCACTGTCAATGATTTTTAACTGAACAACTATTGCTCTACAGGTAAAAAACCCAAAGATTCATGTACCATATTAGTGTAAGACATTGCACTGCCTGCTCCAGGATTAGTTTCAACTGATTTTTTTTCTTTTTTTCAAAAAATTAAAACCAAGTTTCTTGTTTTTCTGATGAGATTCAGTCTCAATTAATACAGTACTTTTAAACTGAAAAAATAAACAGTAGCTGTAATAAAGAAGTCACTCTTTAATGAGGGAAATCTCACAATATCTGGTTCAATGACATTTCCTGAGTTTATCTAACTCTCATTCAGTACCCTGTGAAACTGAAAAGGAAACTGGGAAACATGAAAATTAAGGTTCCAAGGCAAATAAATTAAAGAAATAAAAAATACAGCCAAACCCATAAAATGTTCCAATTTAAAATGAGAAAAAGTATTCAAGTTGGCATCCTAGCTTCCATCATCTTAGCATAAATAATTATCTGAGTGGACTCTCAGGATATTGTCAGATGGCACAAACAAGGATGACAGTATGTATCTCCAATATCACTGACACAGAATGTTCTTTCTGGATTGAATGGGTAAAATACCCCGAACACAAGTGCAGTTTTGCACAGATTTAAGGCAGTGCGATACTGTGAGGCATTCAGGGTGCAGGCCATAAGCTCCACACGTCTTCAGCACACTGCAGATATAGTTGATAACATCCACTTCTAAAACTACACTTCCGTCTGCAATGGGTATTCTCAGCACTCAAGATCGCGTACTTGCTTTGAAGCTCTCACTCCCTACATAACAGGAAACCTGCATTTGTGCAGATCTTCCATTCAATCAAGGCGAGAAACAAGTGCAAATTAAAAAAAACACTGGAAAAGCATGGCCACAACCACTACGTAAAGTGGTGGAAGTAGTGTAGCAAAAGAATGTTTTTTTGCCTTTTTCAGGAATGGCTGGTGAGATGATGGTTCAAATGCATTTACAGCCCTTATTCACTTAATCCTGACCCTTCTCTGCACTTTAAGCTCATCTTTGACTAGGCAAGCACTGTACGTGGTACAAAAAAATCAAATTATTAGATGAAAAATTCTTGCAGATATGAATAGGATTTTGTTATTAGAACATTTTTCATGGAGGCATTCATGCTAAAAATCCATGCTGTGAAGAGTTAATATAAAAACTAACCCAAGGTTAATCAGGAGACGGAAGCAACAGACATGGGACAATCCACAAAATCAAGCTTCATAGTTATATATAATGAAGTCATATTTGAGTATAGAAATAACAGAAAAGATATAATTTTACTAACCTTCCACATATTCAATTTTCTTTGGACAGATCATAGTGGTAGACAGTATTTACAGAAAGGCTCCTGTCCTGACTCTTTTTACTGTTTATTTTCTTACTTGCAACTAATTGGTTATTTAGTATTTTTTATCACAGAATTAATTCAGTACTATTATGGAATCAAATAATGAAGTATATCTGATGAGAAGTAACAAGTACCAAATTCTTACTGTAGCACTCAAGAACATCCCTGCTCCCACCCCAGCTTTCTCAACAAAAGTCAGCTGAAGACAGACTGCTTCCTGAATGTTTTCATTCAGAAACCTAGTACATTAACAACCACCCAGCAAATCTATCAAAGTAAGAAAATTACACATGTATAAAATACAAGTCTCTATTAAAATACCTATGTTTTACGGCAGGTGGGACTTTTCTAGTCCTTTCCACCTCACTATCCAAAATGTCAATTTACAGTCTAAACCACGTGTTATAGAGAGCTCAGTTCAAAGGGAGGAAGCTGACTAACACTGATACTCTACCATCTTTTGACGACTCTGCAGATTTTGCCACAGCAATCATCTTTGTGGATGGAGTTTGATCATGACAAACCTGATGCAAGAAGTTTATGGATTTTCCTATTAAGAGGACCTGAAAAAAAAAGTTATTTGCATAAAGGAAAACAAAACAAAAATCCCCAACAAACAAACCACCAAACAAAAAAGCAAATCACCAAAATCACAGTCACCAGAACAGGGTATTTTGTCATCTTTCTGTGCTCTTAGCTTCACAATGCCAACCACAGCAGCCCAGGAATCGTATGCTAACACAGAGCAGTTTTAAACACTAAACCTCTTCCCAACCCCCTTCAAATCTCCTTAAACAAAATTTATCAGTTAAGGAATTGAAAGGAGAAATAGTCTTCCAGTCTTCCTCAGCACACAATTCTAAAATTCTTAAGATTATTATTTATTTTTAAATTTGGTCTCCATTTTTTTTTAACAGAAACAGCAGCACAGGGTGAACAAATTATCAGAAGATTAACTTTTTAATTCATACCTTTTTTGACTGCTCCATTGTAATAAAAGAAGGAATCATTGATTTCCTCAAAGTGTATTTGTCATGCCACAACCGATCAGTTTTAACTGTAGGATCTGAAGCTACAAAAAACTGTAGATTGAAATAAATATTAAGAACAAAAATGTAAACTCTCTCCCCTAGTATTTAATTTCTGTACTCAGAAATCTCCTGTGTGTGTTATGAAACCTTGACTACCTCAGGGTAAAGTATACTAGCTGTAAAACATTCACTATAAAATACAGAAGCATATGGCATTTTCTTAGTTATACAGTTAGCGTAGGAGATAAAGCTCAGAATATAATATAATTTTATTTTACTGGTTCTATTTTTACTCAGGTCCCTCTGGATTTCCTTCGATTTTTACAGACGCAGAATGGACAGACTGAATCATAGAATCACAGACTGGTTTGGGTTGGAAGGGACCTTAAAGATCATCGAGTTCCAAACCCCTGCCACAGGCAGGGACACATAGAATCATAGAATAGAATCATAGAATAGTTAGGGTTGGAAAGGACAATTGCGGAATTGCACAGAAAAACCAAAAACAAACCCAAGACCAAGAAAACCTGCAATTGAACTGGTGATCAAATGTTCAAGTCTCTCAACTCCACACAAGAGAATACTTTCATTAGTAAGAAACTAAAAATACATTATTAGTTTTGTTAAAACGACATGTGTATTGATTCTGTCCTCATCTTGTCAAACAAGATACCCATTTTTCAACAAGAACTTTTTTTGCTGCCTCCAAATACCATTTCCATTAAGTACAGTCAATTGTCTTTGCTCAAAAACCTTGTTGATGGTATGAAAATTGTGGCCATGTCCAACAGTGATCTTCAGTATTAAGAATGTTCTTACAGTGAACATATAAATTTTTAAACAAAGTTGAAAGCTAGTGAACGATGTAGAATCCCCAAAAGAGACCACCTCACATATCTGAGGAACAGCTGGGAAAACAAATAAAGTCTGTTTCGCGCTTCTAGCCATAGAGATTTGTAGACAATTCACACAAGTCTCTAATGCTGACCTTAAAGATCAGCTGTGGGTGATATTTGTACTTGTTTTAAATTTGACTCAGATAGACAGTTTCAGAAGGCAGACAGCATATTTCACAAACAAAGTTACTCAGATGTGTCTCAGAAGGGCTCAATTAATTTTAAAAAATGATCCTTTGGCTTCTTGGATACAAAAAATGTCCCTCTAACAGGACTGTACTGAGTGGAGACAGGAAAAATAATCTGGAGAGTTTAACAAGGCACAAAAAAAGTTTTAGGAAGAAAAAGGACAGTTACTAGAACTTGCTGTTACAGAAGTCGTAACAAATAACTCTACAGAGTTTACTGAGGAACTCTGGAACTGTAAACCTCTTCTACCAAATTTGACAAACTGAAGCCATTTATGAAGCTGAGGACAACAGTATGTAGTCACAACAGAATATTCTTAATTCTATTTCAAATACAAGGCTTGCATTCTAATAACTTACAAAGAACTCTGCATACATTACTGATACACTAAGCAAGAAAAGACAGAAAGATGACTTTCTCTCTCTGTAGAAGCATCTATTGTTAGACCACCATTCTGCCTCTACTGAACAGACACAGGATATGACTCACTGAGACAAGATACTGCACCACTGCAACCTCCAAATATCACACTGACTGCATCCATGAAGAGAGTCATGTTGTTATTGTATATATTACTTACTCATATGCCATTCATTTCCATCACAGTCTACTCTTCAAATTCTCCTCTAGGCTTCCCACAGATTATACTCCCACAAAGCAAGTGAACAAAGATCAACTATTTATTGTATCACATACAATTACCTCATGGTATGTATCCTCCAGCTCTCCATCATAAATCCAGCGGTAAAGGAAATTCAGTACAGGATGGGATACTAGGCCAAGAATGTGCTGAACCAGAGATCTCATGTAGGGATCTCCTGTTTTAGTGTAAGCATGGACTGCTGAGGCTAGTTCACCACCTTTTCTCCCTGTGAGATTACAGGGGAGAGGAAAAGAAATGTGTGAAGGAAAGAATATACACACCACAATAAAATATAGCAGCCACTGATTTCAGCTAGTCATACGTTATTCATAGCTTGCTGAACAGCAATTCTAAAATGTAGGAAAAGTATATTTTTTAATGTTGACAGGGAATTCCAAGGTTTTAAGGCATGAATTATTAATCGCACTGAAGCATCAAGCAGAGTTCTCTGACACCATATTCTGTCTACTTTACAGTAGCTTGGAGGAATATAAATTTCAAGGCATCAGATCACACACAATGGTTGACTTCAAGCTTCTTTTCTTCCCCTACCAAAATAAGGCTTAACGGAGCCTTAGTACTTTTTCCTTCTTTCCTGTACCTGACCCTCTCTTAGATGTTCTGTGTGCACACATATACACAAACACATCTTACTGGCTTCTTGGTAGAAGAAATTTCATAAATGTCTTAAAAGTAAAGCCCACTTTCTCTCTCTCTCCCTTCCCCACCACAATTGTTACCAATTCCAATAATCTAGGTAAAACAGATGTAAGATTTTTCTGGTTGAACTATGACAAATGGTTTTTACAAAGAGCAACAATCTCCATTTATTTTCAAAGACAGCAGAGAAGTACCCTCAGAGCGAAGCATAGCCTATAGGTAAGTTACTGACCAAAGTTTTGGTCAACTTCAACACCATTTCTCAGCATTTGCAGCCATCCACTACTGACGGGTTTGTAAAGTTTTGTTGTTTCATTTGAACCTGCAGACAGGTTGCAAATGACTCCTATATGCCATCATTTAGAGAGGAACAGCAAAATACTCATACACAGTGAAGAGACTAAGCCAACCATTTCATAATGTATTAGTGGGGGGTTTTAACAGTGTAATATTCTCTGAAAGACGACTAAAATTGAACACAGCATGAAAAGTGTGGGCTTAAAATCTGAAGGATTTCTCAAGCATGTTCTAGTTTAAAGAAAAAAAAACAAACAACCAAAACCAAAAAACAACAAAAACATCTAAGTGTATCAAAACAACACTGTAATTCATCAGGTTTTAGCTTAAAGAGAGAAAACCCCTGGCTTAGCTACTTAAGATTTTCTAAAAAACCAGGGCAGTAACATTACTGATATCCACCTTTGGCATGCACAACCACTCAAAGTTACATAACTTCCCCAGAAATATTAAATTAATGTTAAACAGACCTTGACAGTGATCAACAAGTGCTGCAAGGGTCTTTAACCTTATTTTAGGATCGTATGTCCAGACTAGAAGCCGGCGAAGTGTTAAACTGCTCTCAAGTCCCAAATTCACGCCCTGATCATCTTCCAATTGCAACTGATCAAATTAGAAACAGAAAGACATATCAAGGAACAAAGTTGGCAATTCTGAAGCAGAACTAATGTTTTATACTTTTTGTTCTGAAGTTAGCTTTTTACTTGAAATTCCAAGTATTATATGTTCTCTCATTAAATCATTGAGCCAAAACCCAAGAGCCACATGACTGGAAATAGAGAATCAAATGCAGGTGAAAGGACAGAGACATGTGGAAGTTTAATAGGGCCAACAGAGCACAAAGGTCAAGAAGGTTAAGGAAAGCAAGGTGACAGTCATAAACGAAGAGCAAAGGAAAAGAGAGCAGAGATCCTGAAAGACAGCAAATATTAGCCAAGGAGATGTTCAGAAAAAAGTAAAGAAAAACATCTAAAGGAAAAGAAGGGTGTAAGAGGTAGTTTTTATTACTGCAAAGCCAGCTTCTTTTAATTCAATATGGGATAAATTTTGTTCAA
Source organism: Coracopsis vasa (assembly GCA_026283785.1). NCBI lineage: Eukaryota > Metazoa > Chordata > Aves > Psittaciformes > Psittacidae > Coracopsis > Coracopsis vasa. The sequence continues at coordinate 19,658 of JANHGB010047902.1, forward strand.
AGTCTTCCTTCAGAAGCCATCAGAATTTAAGTGAACTACATAGTGAGATTAAGAAATTGCTGCTATTGAAAAAAACCCAATAAAAGAAAAAATCTGTCACAATGTGAGTACCATGAATCTTACACCCCCATGGAAAAGGAAAGCCAAACATCTGCATCTGAGATGTAAATGTACATTTCATACAAGTACCATTGGGGTAAGCAGGATAAGAACACAACCCAGGAATACAGAAGCAAGTTTATAGAGCAGTCCAAGCAGATAAACTCTTAGAAAAGATGCTCTATTTCCTGTATGCAATAACCAAACCACTTCATGCTTCCCCATCTAGCACATATCAGTTAAACTTAAGATTAGTTTTACCCACATTAAGCTCAGCCTTAAAAATGTTACATCTATTAGCTTCTGGATGCTTCTGGGTCCATGGTTTTGTTTGTTTGTTTCGTTTTTTTGTTTGGAAATTGGCAATGATAAGAGATATATAGTGCGAAACCCACCCTTTATCTTCAAGGAAGAGATAGTACCCTTACATCATCATGGAAGTTCATTTTTAAATGGGCCAATAATGTGAAAACAG